>CM030361.1:43329932-43352432 GCA_017893485.1 Hemerocallis citrina
TCAACTAAATGAATTAAATTGGTATAAACAACAAGATTCTGAGCCTTCTACTTCTCCACTAGATATTTTACAATGGTGGAAAGACCATGAACACACTTTTAGTATTCTGTCAATTATGGCTAAAGATTTACTAACTCCTCCTGTCTCTACAGTTGCTTCTGAGAGTGCATTTTCTTCAAGTGGCAGGGTTCTAACTGATTACAGGAATCACATGAAGCCCGACACATTAGAGATGCTCGTTTGCACAGAAGACTGGCTGAAGGCTGAAGATAGGACACAAGGGAAAGCTTTATCAACGTCCACAAGTGGGAGCAACTTGCCGGAAGATAACAACAACAACAACAACAATAGCTTTGCTTGTTAAGTTAAATTATAAAAATTGTAGTCAATTAAAATTGTATATAAGAAATATGTTATTGTATAAAACTTATTTGTGAATTGAATTCTTCATTTCATTAGAAATTGTGAAAATTGTATAACTTAAATTCATATGAATAATATTTCAAAATTTGTTGCCAATTTCACTCTTTCAATCTTATTATTATTATTACGATTTTTAATGTTTATTAGTATTATTACTTACTTAGTATTATTATTATTATTATTATTTTAAGCTACAAAAAAAAAATCTAACCCTATATAAACGGGTCAACCCGCGGGTCGACCCGGCCCAACCCGGGTTGAACCCTAAAGGGTTCACGGGTTGGGCTGGCCACCCAAACCAAGTTTGAGCCCGGCCCGGCCCGGCCCGGATAAGGGGGCAAACCGGCCCGAGCTCGCCCACTATACGTGCCAACCAGTACGGGTTGGGCCCAGCCCGACCCACTCGACCCGTTCGCCATCCCTATCCAGAGGAGCATGAGTGGGAGTGACTCGCACTCCCGGCCCTTTTCTATGGGTTTGAAGCACACTGCGTGGAGCAGGCCAATGGTCCATCCATGAATAGCATGTTTGCCAACCTACTGGCTACAAAAAAGGGAAATCTGAACATGTCGGATACTGCACATGAAAACAATGGCAGTCATCGGGTAAATCAACTATGCTTTATATTTCTGTTGTTCAATGATAAAATTATTTCTAATACAACTTACATACATATGATAAAACCTCTACTTTTTATGTTATATATATACAACTTATTATATATAAATAAATATGCTGGTAATATTTGTTCATGGTTCGAATTTGTACTATCCAGAGTAAATGAATCCTAAACTTAATGTCTACCCAGAGCATATTGTATAATTTTTAAAGAGAGCATCCATTCCAACAACTTTGTATATGAAGTAGTATAAGCTTCATATTTTTCAGCTTAATATCCTTAGTGTTAGAAAGGGGACTTAAAACATAAGCACAGTAGCCTGAAATTTACATTAGAGGGGCCAATATCTATACTTTTCAATAATATTATAACAATTAGTATAAATAATATGTTCCTGTGCACAATCATCACATTTCCTTTTGATGTTCTCAATGTTATTTCTATTTTTAAACAGATTGTGCCTATAATATTCTATGGCTGCCTATAAATTTCTACAGTACCTAGCACAATTCACTAGTATAGCTAGAGGGAACATTTATTGTGTTGCTATGTGCATGCAGTCAATTACTAATAAAAGAGGACCGATTTTGAGTAGTTTTCTATCCATCTTATGTTGATTATTAAGCCCATAACCTTTTTAACTTTCAAATTAAGGGTTTTTTTTTTGAAGAAAAATTGAAAGTTGACAAGTTGACTGTCAATCAAATTGTGAAGATATCTTATAGAACATTCAACAAAGGCTACAAGAATGAAACAAAGAAGAACAATAATTTCGTCATGGTGATAAGATTTGCTTTCATTACATTTAATTAATAGCCCTCATCTAATAGGTTTACAAATTTCTTTAACTTAAGACTGATATGTTGGGTATACTTTAAGAAAGTGTAAAGATGATTTGCAGTCTTCAATATTTTTGTGATGTTATTCTTATTGTAGAATGTATATCAATTATTCTTTTTCTTATTTTAGGATGCTGCACTCAAGTTACAAGGTTTTGAAAATCCAGATCCATTAAAGGAACCAAAGTTCCAAGATATAGTAAGGAAGACTATGTTGGTTCTCTCCCATCGGAATCAAGAATAGGTAAAAGAATACAAGAAGGATCAAGTGTTAAATCTTTGTTCAAAAGGTGTGACAAGTTAGTAATACAGAATCAAGTGCTTATGGACTTCTTTTATGAGCTGCATCCTGACAAGATGGAAGCCTTGAAACAAAGATTGGAATATACTACTGTCGACTCTTGCAATAGTCAAATACGATAAGGGATAGCCACAAATTTAATTGCCTCAATTGGATAGTATATTATTACCTATGTATATTGAATCCAATTCTAATTTTGTGTTGTTTCTTTTTCATGTAGTCTGTATGTAGTGGCGATGACTATGAGGCTAGAGATAATAAGGAACATGCAAAAGACCTTACATGAAAAGTGAAGTTGGGGATACATGGAAGCAATTGCGGGTTAAAAGTATTTTTGAAAATATTTATTGTGTTTTTTGGAGTTTGACAACTCATATTTTTACTAGAATGTATTGTTGTTGTTTTGGCAATTTGAAACAAACATATAATTTTGTAATTAGCAGGTTCTGAATTATATAATATTAAAGCTTATTTTGGTGTTCTTAAGTTTAAATATGTACTGATTGTTCAAATTGTATATTTTGCATTATTGTGTTGTCTTTATATAATTGTGTGAATCAACATGTGAAATAATTATATCTTCATGATTGAAAAAATACTTCGTTTTTGTAAATTTGATTATGCCATCCAAAGATAATTAGTAATGGAGAAAACACGTTCAATTGCATTCACGAGGTAACAATTGCAAGGGAATGAGTACCTTGCAGACCTCTGTATCAATAGTTCACAACAACGGGAAAAATCTCTTTTAAAACACACTTATAAGGGAAAAGTTTGTTGTAGACACTCTTATACATAAGGACAGCAAGGTACAACTTTCATTGCAGATATTCTATTGTGGCTAATATTCGCAAGGGATCGTTAAAATTCCATTGTGAATGTGTACATTAACCAGGAGAGATTTCGCAACAGCACAATTACAAGGGAATTACAAATGTACAATAACCATGGAATTGTACTCTTCTACAAGGAAAATTTCTATTGCAAATGTAGCATTTTCTACTAGTGATTATTGCTATTATTATTGATTTTGACTATTTTTAAAAAACACATTTCTATTTGTTAATTTCATTTGTAGCATTTCAAAATAAATTCTATATTGTAATACAAATTACATTTTATTATAAATCATATTTTATTGGTTATTTTATTTTCCTATTGGTTTTTAAACCCCAAAACCATATACCCTATACTCTTATTGGACCCTATTCCTACCCAATAACCCAAACCCACCTAAATACCATATATAATCATTGTTTAACCTAAACCCTACCCCCTTACTGTATAATCCCCAACCGCCAACCCTCCTTTTCCCTATTCATCATCCCTACCATCCGTTCACCTTTCTCCCCGACTACCCCTGATCGCCAGCTCCTCTGCCATGTCTCCCGCCACTCAGCACCCTCTCCATGTCTCTCCCTTCGGCATCTCCTACGTCGCGCTGCCCTAGCAGCCATCGCCCCACCTCGACGACCCTGCAATGCCTGCCCCCTTGTTGACCCTGTGCGACGCTTCCTGTGCTGCCTTCCTCCCGAGCGCCGCATAGCAGCGTTGACAGACATCAGTGCAAGCAATAGCACGCCCCTGTGCGCTGTTTCCATCCGACGGCATACCACAACTTCCCCCCTGTGCACCCTTCTCCTGTCGCGATGCCAGTAGCCAGCGCAGCTACCTTGTGCTGTGCCTCCCCTTCGACGCAACCCCCTGCCTGTGCCCCTCGTCACCGACCGCCATCATGCAGCATCATCAACAGTGAGCTCCTCAGTCAATCCTGTCCGTCTGATGCATTTTGATCATCCCGATCATGATGATCCTTGATCATGGAATCTGGGTCGTTGATCAATATTGTGATCATCATCAAGATCTAGACCTTTGATCTGGATCTAGATCGTGATCATGATCTTTGATCTTTTGATCTTGATCTTGATCTTTGATCTGAGCCGTCCGATCTGATCTTGATCATCACTCTTGCATCTAGCCGTCCGATTGTGTTCGTGATCATCTTGTTCGAGATTCGTTCGTTGGTATTGTGTTCGTGCCCGGGAATCCGTTCCTGTTATTCTTGCTCTTTGCATCGTTTTCGTAGTCGGCTATAAGGCGTAACTTGTATTATTTTATGTTGCAAATACAAGTACTATATACCGCCTGTAGTGTGGTTGTGTTCTAGAGAAAATTCTTGTGCAAAACCCCTATCATATCTTGTCTTTATGTGTTTATTTGCTGTAATTGTCTCATTACACACACGACATGAATTTAGACTTAGATCTAATTAATTCCTGTTGCATATATGCATGTTGGTTGTAATTCATTAGTTGTATGAATCTTGCATGTTTGACGTGTTACTGGTAGTATATCCTGTTGTAGATCTGTTAAATACCCTATACCATGTAGCTTAGATATCTAGTATACCCTATTTCACACTTTGTCATGATTTGGATGTGTTTCATATGATCTAGCTAGTTGAATTTTATGCATGAAGAATAATTCTGTCCTTGTTGTTACCTTACTTTTGTTTAGTATTTTAGACCCTATTAAGGTCAGTATATGAAAATTATTTGTGAAAATGAATTATATAGAATTCTGTCTACTTTCCAGAATTTCTGACAGATCTTCGTTTCGATTTTTGAGTTGCAAGTTATGACTATTTTACTACAGGTGTGTAGAAAATTCCAGATTCTGTTTTATATGAATTTTGTATGGTTATTTATTTTTATACCGATGTTAACGATAATATTTTGATCCAATATTTTGCTGAATACAACTAGACCTGATTAGGATTAACCCCTAATTTTTGTGAATTTAATTGATGACCTTTATAAACTATTCTATGCTTGCAAACACCTGCTATATTTCCAGAATTTTCATGCTATTCAGTAAAGAATCTTAATTTCAACCCGATTCTACTTGATTTTTATAAAAACTTTGTGACTATGAAATGTAGCCTACTGTATCTATTTTATCACCTTTTTGACGGATCTGGATTTTGATTTATATTTTGTAAGATATTGCTGTTTTATTACTGTTGTGTTTATGATTTCAAATTTACAAAATTTCTGTATCTTGTTGTATTCTGATTTTATTTGACTAAACTATCCATGTTAGAAAATTATGAATATTTATTTGCTGATACTAAACATACTAGGAAATACCCCATATTTTTTGTGGATTTAATCAGTAAGTTTTTATTCCGTTTTCCTGTTTATGAATACAAACTTCTGATTTCTGGCTGAACATGTTTTCTGGATATAATTCTATTTTGAGACTTGTTTTTGTGAAATACCATATGACTCATATATATTTTATGGATTCGGCCGAAAGTCTATTTTCTAGATTTTCTGATGGATCCAGATTTATACATTTGTAGCAACAGAAATTTCAGATTTAGTGCAGTACTGTCTTGCTGTCCTGAACTAGAATTTTTATTGTTCTATCCTTTTATGTGTTTTCTATCACCTGTACATGTTTATCTTTCAACCTGAACCTGTTACTTGTTTATACCAATTTATTCTTGCCCTGTCTTGCGACAAGTACATGCATGTTTGATAATAATAACAAATAATCCAGCCGGGGTTAAGGAAAAGATCTAGTAGTGAAAAATATAGAAATGTGTACTTAGAAGGGACCCATGTTTTCCACCTGTTACGTGTTTCATGAATACATGATACACGATCCTGTTTACCTGATTACCTGAATGCACACTTTCCTATAGGAAGGTGTACTCGGAAGAGAACCAGTAGGTTCTACCTGTACTTGTTTACCTGATTACCCGACTGTACACTTTCCTATAGGAAGGTGTACTTAGAAGAGGACCAGTAGGTTCTACCTGTACCTGTACTTATACCTGTTTTTCTGATTCCTGAGTACATGGCTCTATAGAATCCACTACGAAATCTAAACACAAACTTGTTTGAATGTAGTAACCATGTGGTAAAAACCTGGGACTCATGAAGTGCTATCTAGATAGAAATAAATACAAGACTTGACATGACATAACATGACACCTGTTACATGCTTACCTGTACATGCTACATGTATACCTGTTTACCTGTTCATCTGTTATCTGTTTACTTGCTTGCATGATACTTGATATCTGTTACATATTACCTGTACCTGTTAGCACACCATGTTACTTGATTCTGTTTTCTGATTCATGTTAGACATCCTGTTTTGCTGCCATATCTATTCCATGCTATGTTTGCTTCTGTTGTTACTATATACTTATTTATCTTTTCCTGTACTTGTGCCTGCACTACAAACGGCCCGTAACTTGCATTGACGGGCATTTTGTTTCTATTTTCTTTTCCTGCAATTTGTTAAATTGCAGATTATAGTGACCAGTTGCCTGATGGAGTAGGTGACCTGACTTTTTAGAAGCTGGAGTTCTTGTTATTATTATTATTTTCCTGCTATTTTCGAATAAATGTATCTGTTACTTGGATTATTTTGTATTGGGCAATGTGACCCAGAATTATTGACTTATTCCAGATCTAGTTTATTTAAGATTATTAACTTATGTTTTAAGTAATCTTGTTGACTATATTGATTCAGTTATGCATGCGTAGTTGACTATTTCTCTTGTATATCTCTTGTTCATACTTGTGCTTGTTGTAAAGATCCTGACAGCTTATGAATAGTGAAAGCCATTCGCTAGACTTAGTCACGTATCCGTATCCGTATCTCATTTTTGGAAAGCGGGGCATGACAAGAAGTGTGAACATGTGGAAAATCCAAGGGGTGGCCAATTCATGGAGGAGATGAAGAGTTGGGAGTTTGTGGTAGTAATGTTGAGTGGGCAATTAGTGAAGGAGGTTATGTAGGTTTTGAATTTGAACACTTAATTTGGGTAGTAGAAGAGTCTTCTCAAACCCTATAAATACCATACCCTTTCTTCATGAAATCTTGCCCAAAAAATCAAAAGAAACAACAGATAAGAAAGATAAGAAAAGAAAGAGAGGAAAAGAAAAATAGAGTTATTTGAGTTCTTGCTTGGAGGAAGAAAGACTTGCTAGAAGAAGAAGGGGAGTCCCATTCTTGGAGCTAGGAGCTATCTACTAGGAGTTCATTTTCTTTCTTCAATTAAGGTTTGTGCCTTCTTGAACTTTCTTAAATTTAGTATCATGCATATGTCGAAAAATTGATATTTAAAATTGTTTATACATATGAGTAGTGGTTAATTTGTGACGATGATATTTAAATGGAATGCATGCTAATTGAAAGATTATCTTGTAGATAATTTGAAATGATGTTGTTTGATTGCATAGTAGTACATCATGATTAGATTAAATGATATGGATATAGATTTGTACACAAAGTTGCTAATTAATGTAAGAAAAGTTACTATTTTGGATTTTGTTTCCACATCAAAAAATCGTATCTAATAAAATAGTTGGAATCTAAAGCTAAATTTTTTTTGAGAGAATCTTGTATATGTCAGGAACACCCCTGAAAAATTTCATAATATTTGGATGACTTTTACTATTTTAATAAAATCTAAACTCAGAACTGGTTAGTAGTTGACTGGTTGCTGGAAATCTGTACACATTTCGATTTTTGATCAATTCAGTATTGTAAATGAAATAATTTGAGAAAAGTCAGAACTAAGAAGTTGTAGTAGACTCGTTAACCTTTCTAAAAAGTCTTAAAAAAAAAAAAATCAAATTTTCACAAAGAACTGAATTTTATATGAATTTTACAAGACTGCACAATGACAGTATTTTAGTATTTCGACCCTACTGTATATTTCGAAGAATTCAGGGTTATAGATTCAGTATTTTGAGAAAACTTAGAACTAAGAAATTGTAGTAGACTTGTACACATTTATTTTTGATATGAATAATGCAAAGTTTCGTGAAGTATATGTTTTTCTATGATTTTTACAAATAGCATGAAATGCAGTTTTTGACTTTGAATTTACTATTTTGCAAATGATACTTAAACGAGGTGATTGAAAATATATTCTCTCTGTTTTAAGTTATATTTTGGAAAAGTAAAGATCATATTCATGATTAGATGAGATGTGAACTCAAGATATATATATATATATATATATATATATATATATATATATATATATATATATATATATATATGATTAAAGGTGTTAAGATTGATTCAAAATAAATTAAAGGAAAATGATAAGATGAATTTTCAATGATGATTTTTTAAGAGATTATGTTTTAATCTTAATTAACTTGTACTGAAAAGGTTTTGATGAATATGAAAAGTGTATTGTGAAAATGAATAGGTTGAGATTGTACTTATTGATGAATAAATAAGAATGAATGAAAGAATTTGAATGAATTATGAATACAAGAACATGGGTTATAAGGGTATGAGTACCACAAGTTGTTGAACATGGAAAGATGTTGATTCTAGAGGCTTAGTGATACCCAGGTACCGGCAAAAGTAATGGTAATGAATAATTAAGTCTTGAGAAGTGGCCAATATGGGCTGTTGTTCTCAGTATTTTTGTGTAAGACCGGTAGGAGGGTAAACTAGCTCTAGGTAGTATAATTTATTCATCTTCAAACTTAAAAATTAGGCACTAAGTGAAGATGTAGTAAACTTGGGCAAACGTGAGTGAAGGGCCTCTATATAGTCGGACGGTGGATTCCGGAACTGTGGTTACTTGCGATGGAGGCGAGCCTTAATTAAATCCGGGATTATAATTGATTGGGCGGTGGATTCCAGGATCATGATTAGTCGGGCGGATAGTAGTCCGTACTCCAGTGTATATGCGTATATCGGGGCGAGAGGGACACTTGCGGAATGTTCGCACGACGAGGATTCTATATAGTCGGGAGGTGGATCTCTCAGACTGGAATCCGTACTCGTGAAATGTCTAAACTTTGTTTTATTACTGGGTAGTTATCATGACGAAGGATGAAACCCTTTAATGTGGAGTACACAGATGCTTGCCCTCGGACCTATGTAGTATGAGATGCATAGAATCCGAACAAGTATGCATTAGTGTCATTGTAGTATAACATCTACATTAGGCATTAAGTCATATCATACACTGACATGTTTAGGATAGTCACTCTTTACACTTTTATATGTATTCAAGTTTGTGATTGTTAAAGTAAGAGATTTCGTTATAATACAGCATAGAGAGGATCGCTGTTTATAATATTGCGTCGGTTGTAAACAACTGACGTGCCCACAGATTTTCAGTGCAGGGCTTGATTGGATTGGCAATGACTTAAAGACGGTTGATGATAAAGATTATATTCATGATTTAAGCTGCTGATATTAGAGTTGTAATTCTTGTTGTATTTTATTTCGCTGTGTAACTCTATAATAAACATTGTTGTGTAATAAAAGACTTTTTTTAATTTTCTTGTAAAATTGTACAAATTGAAGTAAAAGATCCTGTTGTACTACGAATTACATGTAAATGGAATTCCGGGTGTTACAACTAATAAGTAAATAACCAATTCCCGCAGGAGCCTTCTTGGGAATCACGTCTCTAGAAGGATCTCGAGGGAGCTGGGAAGCATCACAACTCTTACAACCCTGTATGTATGTCCCCCCTTTGCTGTTAATCATTCTAGACCAATTGGTTGAGATGCAATTTTTGTTTCCCTTTAAATCTATTTCAAATGGGTCGTTAAACTCATTAATGTGATATCTTGTGTATAGGGATTTGTATGTCTTTCGACCCTGTGTTCACTGTGCGCTGTATAGACGCCTATGCTTATTTAAGTTGTTCTTTTCATCGATTGCAGACAAACACACATGTTAATGTTCATCAAGTTCACAAGGATGTAAACCTTTGGCAGATCCGCTTCTTAATATTTCTACTTAAATTCTATACCATGGTGCTTCCAAGTTTTTTTTTAAAGTTCTATAACTTATAATTACAAGTGCATACTCTTTTTAAAAGGGTTAGAGAAAATTGCTGTTAGTGCAGATATACCAATGTTGGTATGTGGCAATTTTAATTCTATTCCAGGAAGGTTTGTACTGTATTTCTGATGGCATCATCTAGCTATATAACACAAACGTATATTTGTACGTTTACATCACATAATCATAAAGAATTTATGAAATGAGAATTTGGTGATATGCAGTGCTCCTCAAACACTTCTTGCAGTGGGCAAGGTTGATCCGATGCATCCAGATCTAGCAGTAGATCCTCTTAGTATTCTACGTCCTATATCCAAGTTAAACCACCAGCTACCGCTGGTAAATGTCTTTTTCTTTTTGAAATTACTCTGTCACACTTCCTGGTTTTCCCTAAATTATATTATATGCACTTTCTTCAGGTTAGTGCGTACTCATCTTTTGCAAGAGTGGTTGGTGTTGGTCTTGGGATAGGGCAACAACAAAGAAGAAAATTGGATCCCACTACAAATGAACCTTTGTTTACAAATTGTACTAGGAATTTCATTGATTATGTATTTTATGATCAGCAATGTAATCTTGAACTAGCAGAACTAATGTATGTGAAACTGAATATTTTATAGATTCCTTCATTAAAAAAATTCAAATTTTTTTTCAAATTTTTTTTTTGAAAAAAATTATTTTTTTTAAAAATTATTTTTTAAAAAAGTAAATGTTTACCTACCTCGGCGTTTTTGAAATTGTTGGGGTATATTTTTAACCCCTAAAAAATAATAAATAAAAAAAATAAAAAATATACCCCGACATTTTGCAAACGCCGAAGTGTACCAAAGCAACACCGACGTTTTTAAAAGCGCCGGTGTAAGCTGTCAAATAATCCCCGACACGCGCTACACCGGCGCTTTCTGTGGCATTTTCCCAAACTCTGGTAGGCTATTCCCCGTCGTTTATAAGCACCGGGGAATCCCAAAAAAACTTCAGGGATGACCTTTTCATTTATAGTGAAAGAACTAAGAGGATTGAAAGCGGATACAAATACAGATACATAAATAAAATCACCGGGGTCTCATATTGCTAGTCCTCCCCTCACCCATCCCACTCATGACATACCCTCAACGGCTCTGGTCCAATCGAAGCTTTTTCCTCGCACCTGCTTGACCTATCCAGACATCAATAAAATAGAATATATTATGCAACATGACTGAAATTCTGCTACAATTATTACAGAAACAAGCATCGTTGTGGTCCAGCCACATAGTCCACATGGTAGCTGCAGCTGAAATATCCTATCCTACTTTACACTCTCTCCTCACCATTGTATTTCTCCATCTACCCCATATATCATCAATTGACCCTGGACACTGAAATAACCCAAACCGTAAGCACACTATCTCCCATGTCAGTCTAGCTCTATGACATAAGAATAAAAAGTGGTCCGTATCCTCTTCATTTTGGTTACGTACTCTAGATAAAATCGAGTTGTTCGCCACCAACCATAAGAATGTTTTGACTTTGGGCGGTGCCTCTGTTTTCGATATGATCTTAACCTCTTTACTTCTCACTCCTCTATCATTAAGATATTTGTACATTGACCTCACTGAGAACTCCCTTGACGGTTCTAGTTTCCAAATCCTTTCATCATCTTCATATTCTCTTCTGTATTGCCCCCCTGTAATTGCTAGTTTCAGTGCTTCAGTTTGTTCCGGTTCCGCTTATGCTTCCAATATTAAGTGCCCTGTCCTCCATACTTCTGCCATCAGTGCATCTTCATTGTTTAAATTTTCTATGTTTGGGAATAACGACTGCAATGTATTATTTCTACACTAATTATCCTTATAGAACCTGGTATCCTTTCCATTTTCGATCACACATCTTGTGTTCATGTGGAACATCTCTCCCACCTTCGCCATCCCTTTCCAAAGAAATGATGCCTTACCTTGCGCGCTTCGCCCACCAAATATGAACTTCTTCCGTCTTCGATATAGTGTAAATGATTTACACCACCACATTTTATGCTTACATCTCATTTTCTACCACCACTTATTGAGAAGTGCCTTGTTCATGTAACCCAGATTTACCACTTCTAACCACCAAATTCTTTTTACGTGCACACTCTTCCCTAATTGACCAGGTGTAGCCCTTTGCTATCATGATTCGCCCATTTCCATAAGAATCTCCCTTTGCATTTATCGATTCTATTGATCACCCATGCCGACAACTTATACACCGACATTAGGTATGTTGGTAAGCTGCTCAAAACAGAGTTAACAATAGTGACTCTACCCCCAACGATAGAAATTTTCCTTTCCACCTCGCAAGACGTTTTCCCACCTTCTCCACTAGTGGGACCCAATATTGATGTTTCATACGTCCTGGTCTAATGGTTGTCCCCAGATACTTTATTGGAATCTCTCCTTTGATGCATCAAAAGAAGTTCATGATGGTATATACTGAAGTTGTACTCTCTTTGCCAAGGCTAATAACACAGCTCTTTTCGTAGTTGATAGCCAAGCCCGACCATGATTCAAAGCATCTCAATAAAACCCCGATGGAAAGAATTTCTTCCATTTTCGCTGCTCCAAATATCAGCGTATCATCGGCATATTGTAGGATGGAGATAGCCCCGGGATACCTCTCATATTCACTCCTTTCACCACTCCTGTGTCGCTGCCTCTTTTAATCATTTATGTCAACCCATCTGCCACCAATGTGAAAAGCAACAGTGAAAGAAGATCACCTTGTCTATGTCCCCGTCGATAACAGGTTTTTCGTTCGTATTCACCATTCCAATGTATGAATGACTTACCTCCTCTAACACACCTCTTCATCCAACCACTCCATTTAGGTCCAAAACCTTTCATTTCTAGCGCCTCATCCACACACTCCCATTCAACCATGTCGTAAGCCTTCTCAAAGTCTAGTTTCAGCAAAAAATCCGTGTACATTGTCTTTTTGACCTCTAAAGATAATCTTGTGTGCTGACGCAATACTATCCATGATGTCTCTCCCTTTTATAAATTCGCTTTGGGAATCTCCTATCACGTCTTGAAGATGTCGGGCCAGCTTATTTACCAGTACCTTCGTGATAATCTTAAATAAGCCATTGAGCAGGCTAATAGGTCGTAGATCCCCTACCCGCAACAACTCTTGTTTTTTAGGGATGATGATAACGTTCGCATAATTTAATCTTTACACCTTTGCTATTCCTAAGAAGAGATCTTGGAAGATAAGCATTAAATCTGTCTTGATTGGCCAGTATCGAGTATAGAAGAAAATAGGGAAGCCGTCAGGTCCTGACGCTTTATCCTGTCCAAGATTCTTAACTGCTCTAAGCACCTCTTCTTCTGAAAACGTTTCCTCTATCCCCTCAGTCCCTTCGCTTCTCGATTGGAGCCACATGTCATCAGCCAGTTGACATAAATTTTCTCTCCTATTTCCCAGTAACTGTCTGAACTTTTCATAAATCTACATCCTAATCTACATTCTAATATGCAATTCCTCCTCTACCCAATTGTCTCCTATGAATAGCCCTACAATGTGATTATGTCTTCTTCTACTGCTGACAGTCTTATGAAAGAAAGCTGTGTTGGCATGCCCTTCTTTTAACCATTGGATCCTAGATCTCTATTTCCAATAATATTATTCCATTTCACCAATTCGAGATAATTCTCCTCTATCTTTTGAAATATAATTTTTGCATTGCATGTCTATCTTTTGAAATGAAGGGTTGTGAATGAGCTCCTATTTTCAATAGAAAAACTATGCAAGAGGTATATATATATATATATGGGTAGAGATTGTCCAATCATATATGGGTAAAAGGGATATGAGCAACTTGCTCATTTAGTAAATAAGCAATTGATGATGTGACATACATGTGATTGGACAATCTTTAAAATGATTAGTTGTCCAATGTATCACATGCATGGCACATAATCAGTTGCTCATTTACTAAATGAGCAAGTTGCTCATATCCCTTATATATATATATATATATATATATATATATATATATATATATATATATATATATATATATATATATATATATATATAAGGGATATGAGCAACTTGCTCATTTAGTAAATAAGCAACTGATTATGTGGCATGCATGTGATTGGACAATCTTTAAAAGGGTTAGACTTGCTCATTTAGTAAATGAGCAATTGATTATGTGGCATGCATGTGATTGGACAATCTTTAAAAGGGTTAGTTGTCCAATGTATCACATGCATGCCACATAATTAATTGCTCATTTACTAAATGAGCAAGTTGCTCATATCCCTTTTACCCTATATATATATATATATATATATATATATATATATATATATATATATAGTTTTCTTCCATTGTAAACACTATTGTAGCGTTTGCAAATTGCATTTGCAATGGAAGATAGCTTATATATATATACTAGGTTTGCCCGTGGCATGTGCCTACGGCACGTATTCGGAACTGCATATAAATTTATTTGTAGTTTTTTGTAGTTATTCGGAACTGCATATTCGGAACTGCATAAATATTCGGAACTGCATATAAATTACATAAATTTAAGCTTTTTAACTAAGGTTTGTTAAAGAGGTATAGTGAATGACTCAAAATAAATGCATAAATTTATATGCAGTTCATACAATCAAATAACTACAAATAAATTTATATGCAGTTTCGAATACGTGCCGTAGGCACGTGCCACAGGCAAACCTAGTATATATATATGGAAAAGTGAAGTCACTTGGTGCAAAAAAAAAATGATATATGGAACAAGCTCGGACATTAAACGATGTAATGTATACCTTTTGTATGTAACAGAAAACTCCCCATCAATATTGCTTCTTGTTAGCTTTGAGTGGACTTATTCAAAATTTTTAATTTTTTTTTTCTTGTTCTTTTGGTTGGTTATTGAGCAGGGTTAATTAGTTATTGTGTGTTTCATATTTCAATTCTATTATTGTTTAGACCATTTCGGACCATAAATGAGCAAAATTCCTTGTGTAAAAATAGATGGTTTTGTATTGGTTGATTCTTTCACATACAGTTGTATACCCTACTGAGATTCTTCAAAATACTTATGGGTTTTTATCGGTGTTAATGGTGAGCACTTTGGTGGAAGATTGTATATTGTCTGAATTGTATCCTGGCTGAATTGTATCGTGGCTGATTGTATATTGGCTGAATTGTATCTTGGCTGATTGTAAACTTGGCTGATTGTATCTTGGTTGAATTGTATCTTGGCTGATTGTATCTACAACTGATTGTATTTTGGCTGAATTGTATCTTGGCCAAATTGTATCTTGGCTTATCGTAATCATGGCCGATTGTATCTTGGCTGATTTGTATCATGGCTAAATTGCATCTTGGCTGATTGTAATTTTGGCCGATTCCTTCGACAATCTCCTCTAAAATTTTACAGGCAGTTAATATTTACCATTCCCTAAAATTTTCATATTAGTGAAGATACAAAATCACGTTATCACGTTATCATGTTATCACGTTATCATATTATCACGTTATCATGTTACGCCGAGTACACAATCCATGAATTCACCATCGGTCTAAAACGATCACTGTGCTTGCGCCGAACTTATGGAATGGGATGCAGTAGTACGTGCACTAGATAGATTAATAAAATACTTAATAACCTGCATCTCATGCTTGATCATGACTTGACATCACTCATTACATGCATGATTATTGTACACCTTTGATATTATTGTTTGCTCTTTGCTTTGTTCATTGTCTTTGACCATGTTCATTTCCTTTGATATTCATGCTTTCCTATTACACTCCATTTTCTCCACTTGCTGCCCACGACTTGCTCTAAGGGCACTTTTTTCTTTCTTTTTAGATCAAGATTTTACAGGTGCTGAAGGATCTGTTCCCAAAGGAATTGGTGAGCAACATTTCTAGAGATGGAACCAGTCTCCGCTGCTTAGTTTTATTTACTGCTAGATTTATTTTCTTGAACATTGTTATGACTTGTACTTTGTTTTTGGACTTTATGACCCATAATTTGTTTTATCCCAGATGTTGGATATTTATATTGTTGGATTATTTCATTGATTATTGGAATTTATCTTTGATTCATGTGCTTATATTTCTTGCGTGGTTGTATTTTGTTGTTCTTATTGCTGATTTAGTCTGGTACAGCTTATGGATGGTTTTTACATCATTTGCTGGGCTTATGTTACGTACTCGTGTTCTGTATTATGGGAAGCAGGGCATGACACGAATCCCCAGGGAACAGAATGCCCAGGCAGATTCGTTATCGAAGCTCGCCTCATCATCATTCGAAGGGCTCGACCGCACCGTTCTTATCGAAGTTCTCCTCAAGCCCAGCATCGAACTTCCCGAGGCCTCCTGCCTCGCCACTGATCTCCAACCAAACAACTGGATGATGCCCATTCAAAAATTTCTTTCGGACGGCGAGCTCCCTCAAGATCGAGCCGAAGCAAGAAGAATCAGGGCCCACTCCGAAAGATTCACCTTGATTGAAGGAACGCTCTTTAAGCGCTCATACACATCAGCCGATGGTAGGCCATACCTCCGTTGCCTAACTCCAGACGAGGCGAAGTACGCTCTGAAGGAACTGCACGAGGGGATCGGTGAATGCCACATGGGGAGCAGGTCACTCTCTCGAAAGGCCTTAAATTATGGGTACTACTGGCCTACAATGCTGCAAGACTCCCAAGACCTCGTCAAGCGATGTGGCCCTTACCAAAGATTTTTGTCAGTGATGATGCTTCTCCAAGCCAACCTCTGATCCTTATCTAGCCCGACCCCTTTCGTTATGTGGGGGATGGACCTAGTCGGCCCCTTCCCACATGCAACGGGTCAAAGGAAATTTTTGGTATTAGCCATCGACTACTTCACCAAGTGGACCGAGGCAGAACCTCTGGCCACGATCACCGAGCATCAAACTCAACAATTTTTCTGGAGAAACATCATCTGCCGATTTGGTATCCCACAGGTACTCATCACCGATAACGGAACCCAGTTCGAAGGGTAAAAACTTTCGAAAGTTTTGTGAAGATATCGGCATTTGCCAACGCTTCTCATCAGTGTGCCACCCTCAATCCAAGGCCAAGATAAAAATGCGAACCGCCAGATCCTGGTTGGCTTCAAGAAACGGCTGGATAATTCGCCAAAGGGAGTATGGGTCGACGAGCTACCAAGCGTACTCCGGGCGCATCGAACAACTAAGAGGATTCCCACGGGCGAATCCCCCTTCAACCTTACCTACGGTGCCGAGGCTATTATCCCTCTCAAGATCGCCCTCCCCTCGCCCAGGATCATGGCCTTCAGCTAGGAGGACAACTCTTCAGACCTCAGAGCCAACCTGGACCACATCGATGAGGTCAGGGAAAGATCTGCCATTCGCAGAAGCATATACCAACAAAGGATCGAGAAATTCTATAATAAGAAGGTCCACCCGAGGGACATCAAGCAGGGCAACCTCGTGCTTAGAAAGCTCATGGTCTACGACCCCAGAGGAAATCAGAAACTCTCGCCTAATTGGGAGGGCCCTTACAAGGTCTCTGAAGTGGTCCGTCCTGGTACGTACTGACTCGCAGACCTGAAGGGCAGGATTATCAAGAGGCCATGGAACGCAGAGCACCTCATTAAGTTTCTTGAAGGAGAAAGCTAGACTTATGTAACCGATCTATTGTAATCGACACTAACGTGCTATTTACTTTTGTAAATAACAAAGTGTAACTTTTTGTTCTCTTCTACACTTTTTTAATTTTTTAGAACAAGTTAAGGGGGCTCGACCCTTGGCACTCACCTCGAGCCATGCCCAAGCTTTCTCAAGATAACAGGGCTTCGTGCTCGGCGGTGCCTCTGAGCCACAACCCGACAACTCTAAGCTCAAGTTAAAGGGGCTCGACTATCGGCACCCACCTCGAGCCACACCCTAGCTTTCTCAAGCTTATAGGGCTTCGCGCTCGGCAGTTCCTCCTAGCCATAACCCGACAACTCTAAGCTCAAGTTAAGGGGGCTGGACTTTCGACACTCACCTCGAGCCACGACCTAGCTTTCTCAAGCTAACAAGGCTTCACACTTGGCAGTGCCTCCGAGCCACGACCTGACAACTCTTCTCTTAATTTAAGGGGGCTCGACCCTCGGCACTCACCTCGAGCCACGCCCAAGCTTTCTCACGATAACTGGGCTTTGCGCTCGGCAGTGCCTCCGAGCCACAACTCGACAACTCTTCTCTTACGTTAAGGGGGCTCGACTCTCGGCACTCACCTCGAGCCACGCCCTAGCTTTCTCAAGCTAACAGGGCTTCACGCTCGGCAGTACCTCCGAGCCACAACCCGATAAATCTTCTCTTACATTAAGGGGGCTCGACCCTCGGCACTCACCTCGAGCCACACCCTAGCTTTCTCAAGCTAACAGGGCTTCGCGCTCGGCAGTGCCCTCGAGCCACAACCCGACAGCTATTCCAAGCAACGGGGGCTTGGCCTTCAGGATTCCAGCTCTCCTCCCTACCCAAAAGTTTTTATTAAGATTTAGGGCTCTCGCCTTCGGCAAATTCCCTGAGCCCCGACCTAGGGTCGACACACCTCTCACCCGCTGACAACTCGGGGTAAACGGTCCTTGGAGCCGAAACCCCAAAATGTCAGAGGGTGGTAGGGGAGCCACTGATCTGGGACTCTCGGCCAAAAATTCCATTTTAGGGCGCCCGCCTTCGGCTAGCACCCTGAGTCCCGCCCCCTGGATCGACCCACCTCTCACCCACTGACAACTTGGGGTAAACGGCTTTCGGAGCTGGAACCCCGAATTGTCAGAGGGTGGCAAGAAAGTCACCGGCGACGATTTTTCACGGTGAAGTGAGACAGTCCCTGATGAACTCCTGGTGAAAGGGGGAGGGTTATATAGCCCTCCGGAGAGGCGCATTTATGACATCGGGGAGTCCAAACGACGGATGATGAAACGTCCCCCATTAATTGTTATCGGAAGGTGAAACGTCCCTATTAAGTGCTATCTGTGGGGAGTAACGGCTCGGCTCCCGAGCAAAGCAGAGGGTTCGGAGCTCGGGTCGAGGGGCAGTCAACATCCTAATTTTGCCAAGTCAACAAGGGTTGGACAAATCAAGTCTTATTCATGAACGACCACAAAGGCTACGGTACAATTGAGAAACTTTATAGCATTCTCCCTATACTTCTACCTAAGGGTCCCTCCCCAGACCCTCTAGGCTCACAAGAGCTGCCTCGAGCTCGGCGGAATGGCTCCGCTCTCCAGCAATCTCATCCCCTAACTTGGGCATTGCCATTGTCGACGTCCCCACAACCGAGCTCTGCGCGTCAGTAGGCCTCGCCATCTCCAGATACAGGGTCGGCAAGGAGCCTAAGATAGAGGGGCCACCTAGTTCTGGACGGCCGAGTCGAGGTCGTCCGATGCCTAGCAGCACCTTCAGCCTCTGAATCTCCAGCTCCTTCTCAACAACGACCTTACGAAGAACAGATTCGGAGGTATTACGCCTGGTGGAGGCATCAGATAGAGTCCAGTTCATCTTGGCACTCCCCCAATCGCGGTTAGCTAGGGCCTTCTTCAGACGAGCCGCCTCTAGGCTGAGCTCCTTGGACTTGTTCATAAAATCATCCACCGCAGCTTCTCGGTCGCAAACCTGCTTACGATTGCGAATCAGCACACTCTCCTTGGACTTCAGCTTATTCCGAAGTCGTCGAACCTCGGCAGAACTAAGGTCGGCCCCGGTAGTCTCATTCATCTTGCAGAAACACGGAAGAGGCAACGATTCACTAAGAAAGCTTGCTCAAAACGACAAGTCACAGAGGGTCGGCCAAAATCTTGTTTTTATAAATTCAAAAATAGTGTTACAAAAAGCGGTGGCCAGTCTGCACAAGGCAAGTACAAATAAAAAAGAAAGTAAAAATCCTACACTACTTTGGCACCTCTTCGGCAGCCGGGTCATCCCCTGCCTCCTCCTCCAGACGAGGGTCCTTCGGAGCCTCGTCTTCTTCACCCCTGGGGGTCAGCGGAAGCACGAGAGGCGCCCACCCGTAATTTAGGTGGTCGATCTTGGCCTCAGGGTAGAGGTGCAGGAAGTGCTCATTGACCTGTTCGTATGCGTCGTCTTGAGCTTGGATCAGCTCGTCCGCAGAGGACATCTCCATCGCATCATACGCCATCTTGGCCACAGCCCGAACCGCCACGATCTTGCATGTGTGATGATCTTGCAGAGTAGCCATCTCTGCTTGGAGGACCGCATGGGCTCCCTGAGCCGCCGTTAGCTCGTCCTTTAGCTTCTTTCCCTTTTGGAGATACCGCTCAACATTCCGCTTCTCAAGCTGAATCTCATTCTCCATGCACTTCCTCATATGTGCCCGTGCAACATCGCCTAGCCGAGGAAACTCGAGTTAGTTGCAAAACTCATAAACACTAAACACAAAGCTGATAAATCACAAACACTTACCGCGACCTGCGCCTAAGCCCATTTCATGTGTGCCACCTCGGACGTCTCTGTCGCCAGATTTGCCCGATCGCGCTCAGTGACGAGATTTTCCGTCACCTCCACACCAATCAGGCTCTCCATCATGGAGTCGCCCTCTTTAACTGCCCAATCCGGGGCGAACGGCCTTAGACCCTTCTGGCCCACCATTTTCCTGGCATCAGGGCGGAGTGCTGGGGTCCCCGACTTCAAGACCTCCGCCACCTTCTTGCTACTGGAGCTCAACTCCGTCTCCTATGGCCCTCTAGAAGAGTGGCTTCTCTTCGATTTCTTCGGAGGTGGCTCCAAAGATCCTTGGGCCGCCCCCTTGGTGGGCCCTACTGCCGGGGCAGTCTTCTCCTTGGCAGCCTTCTCCCTGTCGGCCATTCTCTTCACGGCCAAGACCAGGAGGGCATTCCTCGTCTCGAGGCTCTTCGCATCCATGGCTAAAGAAAGAGAAAAATGTTAAAGCGAAGGTAGAAAATTAAGCAAAGTAGAAACAAAAACATACAAGGGGGCGCTGGGCTCAGTCTGGCTTGGGCCAGATGTAACTCTGTGACGTGCGGCCAACCAATGCTGTGCCATTCTACAATTTTGTCCACTTCCACCCACTCCTTTTCTGTCAAGTCCCTCCACCTAGGGGGTTTATGGTTCGGCTTGTAAAAATTCCAGAATGTGGGGATTTCTCAAGGCGTCTCGCTCCGGACAACGAGGTACTTTCCTTCCATGCCTTTATCGAGTTTGGATGTCCGTGCATCACTCTCTTATAGGGGCATGGTGACATGTAGAAGATCCCCTCCATATCTCTGAGCGAGCTCACCCCCAAGACGGTGCAGAAATACTTGAGCTTCAGCTTGACCCCCTTCTCCTGGCACCTTAGGATAAAATAGACCAAGTGCTTCCACGAATTGGGCCCATACTACATCGGACTCAGCTCCTCCCACCTTAGCACCCTCTTGATAAACGGGTGAAGCGGCAACCTCAGTCCCGAGAGGAATGCGTCCTCGGGAAACATGCAGAAACTCCTCTTCAACTCAGTAGTTGGACGAAGACCAGGGCTCGGAATGAGTAGATCAAACTCTCGAGGAATGAAGTAAGCCGCCCTTAATATCAGCATGTAGTCCGCCTTCAGCGCAGACTGGATGCTGTCCATCTTTATCATTGTCCGATCAGAGGCACGCTCCCCCACGACAAATTGGACAAGTTCCTCAACATCGTCAGGATACATCCTGATCAACCTTGGATTTTTTGTTGGTCAGAGGAGGAACCACTAGCCCTTTTCTGAGCCCATGCGGCGTGCTCGGACTATCACTCCCCTTTCCTCCTACGAGGGCGAGCTTCCTCTCTGGAGACGGAGTCGACAATGGGGGAAGAGGGGGGAAACCTATTTCTTCATCTGCTACCACTCCCTCAGCTCCTCCTTCTCCCCCTCCTGGGGGCCCTCTCCCTCGGTTCCCTCTTCGCCCCCTCCTGATCACCCTCTTCCTAAACAAGCCCCTCCTCCGAGCCCTCGTGGGCGTCCTCTCCCAACAACCCCTCTTCAGGCATGTGACTTCGTAGAGGGGCCACATCCAAAACCACATCACTCATGCCACCAGATACCGTATCCGACTGTTATTCCCCCTCTGATGTATAGTCGTCCAAAGACCAAGACGTCGATTCTGACTCGACCTCCACCACATCGTGACCGGAAGAGCTCGCCTCGGAACCAGACCCCTAGATTTAACCACAACCAGGGGGCTCATCTCCTGACCCTTGACGCTCGGCTAAGCAACCCCCTACTTTCGGCTTTCGATGCCCCATAGCTTTTCCAACAAGCATGGGGGCTCGGCGCTCGGTGGTAACCTCGAACCACCCCTAGCCTTCATCACAAGCAGGGGGGCTCATCTCCCGACCCTCGATGCTCGGCTAAGCGACCCCCTACTCTTCGGCTCTCGATGCCCCCACAGCTTTTCCCACAAGCATGGGGGCACGGCACTCGGTGGTAATCTCGAGCCACCCCTAGCCTTCACCGCAAGCA
>CM030361.1:43357432-43602432 GCA_017893485.1 Hemerocallis citrina
TTTAATCTCAATATTAATTAGACAATGTTGCTTTGCTTTGACAATTGTTATATATTTTCCATTCACTTGTTCAAACTCATTATTGTTAATTAATTTGTCAGCTAATGTTTGCATCTCAAGAATAGTGTGTGGAACAAGATGATCAGCTACAATATGTCAGGGAAGTATTTGATTCCCATTTATGCATTTCGGGGTTTGGTCTTTCTATATTTTTTTGTGTTGGTATAGGCAGTGATGAAACACCTTATTATCTGAAAACCCATTTGCTGTTGGTATTGTCAACTTTTGTTAGATTTTCGAGCATATGGTATTTATGCATACTCTCCCACATCCACCCGATATATGTTCATGATCTTGATTGGGCAGCTCTCCTTCTCCTGCTCTCTCACTAATGTTGAAGGGTGTATTTATGCATTTTGATGGGTGTATTTATGCATTTGAAGTGATGCATGATTATAAAATTGATGGAGGGTGTATTTATGCATTTAAGCTGATGCTTGATTATTTAATTAACTGATGCTTGATTATTTATGCATTTGAACTAGTTGGCATGGCACCGTAGTGCAGCCCTAGTGTGAATAGTGTGTTCTGAGCCTACTAATATTTTTGTCTTTTTTAATTATGTTTGGGTTAGTTTAATTAATCATACTTCAATCTTATGCTTTTTAATTTTGTTTGGGTTAGTAGGAGAAGTGGCAGCAACTAGGAGTTGATAAGTTCAAAAGCACATATTACACATATTCCAGGCAGCAGTAGTACAAGCAGCAACAAGCTGTAAGCATCTCAACCTACCTTTAATTAGATACTAACAAAAGGGTAATTACTAATTAGAAATGAAAGGTTAGAAGAAGTTCATTATCTTTATTAGATTTGCCGGGATATTGATAAATTCAACAAATTAACGCAATTTACTATATATGACAATAATGGAGTATATGAACGGTAGATAAAATTATGTGAATCGATTGAGATTGTTTGGGCATGTTCGGTGGAGACTAAAATACTACACCAATTAGGGATTTCGATAATTGTAGTAGTTAGGACAGAAGAATAGAAGTAGATGTACATGGGCTTGATTTGGGCAATTAACGAGGTCATAATAGTTGTGTGATCAAAGGGTATATTAAGTTTATTGTCTGGATTTTTCTGTAGAACTGTCAAAGTTACTTAGTAGTTTGAGTCATTGGCTTGTACTGAATATTAATATTTGTCAATGTGGTTGCTTCAGTGTTGTTTCCTGTTATATGCGACATGCATACAAGAAAAACTATCTATGGCACTTCTACAAATCTAAGATTGATTCATTTCTCACATAACAACCTCTACCAAGTTCTGATATGTCATCTTGCTTCCAGTAACTTTTTCGTGTTAGTCAGGAAAAACTCTAATGCGTTGCAAAACATTTGTATGCTCATCTGATGATCTGTCTGTCCATTATGATTAATCCATTATTTTATTCAAGTGAAACACATGAATTCATCTATTAGAAAAAGATTCCTGTCTTGCAACTGTGTTATATATGATTTATATGCATGACGAATCTCAGCTGGCAAAGATAACTCATGATAGCTCAAAGATTACGGTTGAGCAAGTTCATGGTCTCATGTCACAGGTGAAATGGCTTATTTCTTTCTTATTAGTGTTTCTGTCAGTCAATTAAATACTGGTATTAAAACTATTTGCCCTGAATATTTCTGCATCTTAAAGGTCATCAAGGACATCCTCTTCAACTCAGTGCGACAGTCTAGCAGCAGCAAATCCCAGCCGAGCCTTGAAGACAAAGGACCTGAACCTATGGTTGAATCTTGAAGCATCAGAAATGTTCTCTGAAATGTTAATCTTCACAGCTAGCTTGAGTTTTATTTGTTAACCTAGTCAACCTGCGCATGATTTATTAGTTTTCAATACGTGGGATTTGGTTTCTGAAACTCAAGTTAGCAAGGATAGTTCATTTTGTTGTGTAATTATCGCTACTCCATTTTGTTCTCATGTGCAACAACAAATATCTAATTCAAATTCACGAGAGATACATGTTACATACTTGTGCTTTTATTAGCTAGCATTTTTTAATGAGAAGCTGCTGCTTGACAGAAGCTTTCGTTTTCTAAGCTTTCAGTTTATACTGTTCTTATTTTCTTGAGATATGTTGGTACATACTGAACAGGTTTTGTTGACTTGTTTCGACACTTTTGCAAGGAGTGTGTATGTCTTATACTATGGACGAGGCATTTTGTTCTGATCTACGATTTTGTATATGGTTGGACAAGCTGCAGCACGTGGAGGATCATATGTTTCCTGTTAAGTTTTTACAGAACCACAATAGTATTGACATCAGCATTAGCAGCATGTAAATAATTTTTTAAAAAAAAGTAGCCGTTTACGTATCAGTGATTTTCTCATTTAGAGTCTGTAATTACTTGAGTTTCTAATAAACAAAAAATTACCTGGGCACCCTGTGTTTGATTTTCTTGCAATCATATGTTTCATATAATATGAAATACTAGGTGTTTAACTCATGCTTTGAATGGTTGATGAACGGGTTTTCAATAATCCAACAAATTGGCACCATATGATACATGGTAACTAGTCGCTAAACCAATTAATTTTCTAAATAAGAAAAATGATGAACAGTGCAATTCATTCATTTAGGAGGAGGCCCACCATATATATCATGAACATTTTTTCCTTTTACAAGTATGGGTTCTCTTTTTCTCAAGGAATAAATATGTTTCCCATCCCCTCTAAATAATTATCAATCCTTCTCGATGTCATCACACATCTTACTCTCATATAAAATCTAAGTCAGTGATAAATACAAATTGGGTTGCTTTAACTATTAAGTTATATGTACATGACGGGAAAATAAGGTCCCAGTGCCTCGCGCACACTCGAAAGTATCCTCTATGTCTATACATGTCTTCAGTTCAAAATCTGAGTATTTGTATACGTTAAACCAATTATCTGGCATCTGGATAATCAGTAGCAATCAGGAATTTTATGTTAATACTGATTTGGGGAAATTAGGGTTAGGGTTAATCTCTAGCCGCTTAAGATATTATACCTGCTTATCAGTATTGGAATATCACAGAGCACTATCTCTAGACCAGCTTATAAAGAGATTAGACTGGGTTTAGGGTACTGGGCTTTTAGCCCACTCAACCCGTTCCAATAATTAATACATAACACGTGTAAACCCGTGTTGCCCCATAGAATAATATACACAATATTATCCTATTATATTGAGAATATACATATACATCCAACAATCTCCTCCTATATTCTCAATATATTAGGCTAAGCAATGTTATAATATTGGATCACAAAAATTCAAACATTATTGAATCATAAAAACCATGGATCATAAACTAAATCAATTATAACTTGAATAGTTTAAATATGACTAAACCAAAATAATCAAATAGTTTTAAACCATAAATGAATAGTTCACAAAGACTAAACCAACTATAGGAACCTGTCATAGTTTCAAAATCAACCAAAGCAAATAAACTTCAAGAATAAAATATGAGTTTTAAGCTCATGAACACAAGAGTCTTAAACTCAACAGAAGTTTTATCAAGCAAGTGACAAAGTTATTCCTCAGAGAAATAAACCAAAACTATATCCTTGCAAACTGCTTTATGTTTACTCCTCCATTTTGAGCAAATCATTATTTTGAAATCTATGTTAACAAATTCAACTCCTCCGTCTTTGCTAGCTTATTGAAAACAAGAATATCAAGAGACACATCTCTAAGAATTCTAGCAAATTTCATAAAGTATCTGGTTCTACTAACGAACTTAGTACAATTCAACGATAGCTTAGCAAAATGTAACGCAAGCATCACAATCAAGTTTCTTTAATAAAATAAAGAACAAGAACTATTATAGTTTCCACACAAGAACTATACTATGTTTCATATTGGAATGATAGAACAGTTAAATCAATTATGGTTAATTCTGAATCATCAAAATTGGAATGAAACATGAATCCATAAAAGAGTTATATCATCAGAATTGGAATGATATAACAACCATTCTAAACATCGGAAACACATCGACAAGTTTTCATGCTTTCTTTTGGAATAATGAGATGATTCTAAGTAAATTCTAAAAATATATAGCATCATCAAAATTGGAATGAAATTATATATTAACAGAATTTACATAGAACTTTTCAAATTATCTAAAGCATATCAACTGCCTAAAATTGATGCTTCAGTTTGAACTTCTCTATGGCTCCAATTGGATTCTAAATTTCAAAACAACATGGATGCTAAAGCTTTTGACTCAATAGCTTTTAACTCCATTTCCCCCACAGTTTTGATAATTAGATCACTTTCAAGTCTCTTAGCAAGAGCATTGGCCATACTTGTCACAATTGCACTTTATCTATGAGAAAGTTCAAGTAGGCTTCTTTCAGCCTTAACATACTCCTCTTACTATTATAGAGTGAGTTATGAGCTACAGTGCATTATAGCTTGATAGTCGCATAACAGAATAGAGAATTTACATTAAACTTCTCAAATGGATGATTAGCAATAAGTCATTCAATCCACTCAGCCTCTTCCCCTGCAGAGGATAACACATAGA
Organism: Hemerocallis citrina; assembly: GCA_017893485.1. NCBI lineage: Eukaryota > Viridiplantae > Streptophyta > Magnoliopsida > Asparagales > Asphodelaceae > Hemerocallis > Hemerocallis citrina. Next base: position 43,362,022 of record CM030361.1, read on the forward strand.
GGTCTGATTTCTTGGATGAGAACGCAACACTTGTTTGCCTATTAATCTCCATAATTTTCCTGCTCCTACTAGTGTGAACACATATCCACTAGTTGTTGACTTTCATAAAGCTTTAAGTAGCACAAAGCAAACTCTTGAGTACCACTCAAGTATCTCATTAGCCTCTTAAGGGCACTCAAGTGTGTATGGAATTATTAGCGAGTCTGCAGATCATACCTACCTCAAAGGCTATGTCTATTATAGTGCAGATCTTTGTATTCACGAGACTTTCAAATCTTTTAGAATGATCTACCTGTCTCAGAGTTGCACCATCATAAGGTGTCAACCTTTTATCATAATCATAAGGTGCTTCAAAACACACTTTCAATCACTATATCCCCACTTTTGAAACACATTATTGATTTATCGGGTTTGACTAAGGGTTATCCCTTGCCAACCAAAACTCACCCTTATACGTAATATGGTAACCACAATACTTAGGTGTTTCAAGCTAAATTTATTTGGATAGCACAATTTAACTCCATTTATAATAGAGATGTCACTTCCAATCAACAACCATGTCAATAAAACCAAGTAAATACTAGCCATTATATTTGACACACTACAAAGTTAAAGGCACTGATCTGAATTACTTGATTCATATACTAGGCTCTTTGAGAAATTTGTCAAATTATTTATACGATAGCTATATTACATGTTTCAAAGCATACAATGATTTTACTAAATTGTAAATCTTGTTCACTAAATATATTAGTCCAAAACTTTCCAGTACAAAACTGTTCAGTACAAAATATCAAGTACAAAACTTTTAAATATCTTTTACGAATGACAAAATTTTCAATAGATGTAAGGGTAAGAAGAATACTTATTGTAGCAATATGACAAACATGTGAGTAGACATCAAATAAATCTACCCCATTTTCAGTCAATCTGTTAGCTACTAAAAAGCATTAAGATTGCCACTGAACAATCAAAATTAAGTTTCTTCTACAAAACCCCACTTACTTACTATAGTTTTAGCCTTTTTCGGCAGATCAACTAAATTGAAGTATTATTGTATGACACATAATCATCTCACTGTCTACTAAACTCTTCTTAGCTTATTTGTCATTCAGGTTTTTAAGTGTCAGTAAGACTAGTTCTTGATTCCAACTGTGAATCATTGAGCATGTATGTATGACTAAATTATTTCATACATTTATCTTTGATGAACACATCCTCAAAGAACTCTGCAAGTCTAGATTCTTCTAATACAAATTAGATAGATCCAACATCTGTCCACCGAACTACATTCTGATACTGCACTTTCTAAACACACAAATATCTGTTGTAGGTCCTACTTTAGGCCTTCTAGGGTTATGTATTCTAACATAAGTATCACAACACAAAATCTCACTTTAACAAAACTATTTGTGTTTTCATGCCTTGATCTATAAGGTGTATTCAATTTAGAGTGTAGTAACACATTTAGAGATATGATTAACAATACAACATCAAACAACAGTCAATAATATAGAATTCAACATTTCACTAAGAGTTTGATTCTAACTTTTATCAATATTGTTTGATTGTTGTATATAGAGTGCAGTAGAGATTATGCCCAATGCAAACTTCTCTAAAGTTGTTAAACATATTCACCACCTCCATATATGTATGACAAATATTCAATAATCATCTACATAGGTGATTAAATACTTCTGACCAACAATCGTCTCATATAGTCACAAAGCTACTGAGATCACAAATATCAGAATGTATTGACTCAAGAAGTTGAGTGCTCCTAGAGACCATACTAAATGATTTTCTAGTAATCATAATCTGAACACAACTTTTATATTTGTCATATTTAATGAAGTGTCATTTGGCAGAGTTATGAGTTTTAACAAGAACAAACAAATTAATATATAGTTCACAGTGATTCTAAATTTCAAAACAACTTGGATGTTAAAGCTTTTGACTCAATAGCTTTTTAACTCCGTTTCCCCACAGTTTTGATAATTAGATCACATTTCTTCACAGACAATTGAATATATATTTCTCAAATCCTAGCCAATTATGCTAGGTTCAAGAACATAATTAGAACTATTATTTTTAATTGTTTCATTTGTTAAACTCAACTCATACATGCGATTGACAATGTATGCACCTTATAAGAGCAAATACAAGATTACTCTATCACAAAAATTGTTCGCTTTCTCTAGTGATTCTAACAATGTCCCCGTGCTCAAACAAATTGAGCTATATTTGCTTTATTCGTTCTTCATCATCTTCGAAACACTAAGCGAGATAATGACCCATATTTTATAATTCAATTTTGCACACACAGTACAATGAACGATAAAGAACAAAACGTAAATAATGGAGTCATATTCTGCATTACAGGATGCTCCTATCTAAGTTACGGACATTTGTCATAGATCTTATACAAAAATTTTAATTATTAGAGAAGCAAATATATAATCTCACACAAACTGCAAACAATGGATTTGTCAAAATATCTATACACATAGTATGATAAAATACTTAACAACCCTAAACAAGCTAGTTTTCCAAAGCGAGAATAACTGTGATCTAAAACTCTTAATCATATGATCAAACGCACAGAACGTTAACACATTTATCACATGAAAAATACTAAAAAAGTTAGAGTAGATCATACCGACACTTCAAGTTAGAAGTGTTTTCCAAATTCGATGGAGAAGCCTGCGTAGTGCAGACTTATTCAACCGTAATGCATATTCATCGTCTCCAACACACAATTTGTAGGTAACTTTGAAGTTCCTACATTCATCAAATTGTTAAAGATTAGCCAATTAAACAAATTATTGACACCGTTTAATTCTAGCAACAATTTAATTTGGAGATCCAAACTTTATAGTCAAAACTATAATTTATCAAAATAAATATTTGATCCATAGCACGTAGCCAAAGCAGTTATTCAAATTTGTATTTAATTAAACAATGCTTAATACGGTTTTGAACTTTAGCACTTAGCAACAAAATTCAAACAAATAATTAAATAACAATTTAAATTTCATGAATAACTTATCTTTAATTTATATTTGCAGCAAATCCAGTCTTCTGCCCAAACACGGACTACAAATCAATATCCAATGGGCTGTCTGTACTAGTTATATCTAGATTTGATTCATTTTGACTGGATCTGGATCTGATCCAACAGTCCAAACACCAAACAGTAGTCACCAACCAATAGAGAAGCTGTTGGACTGGATTTGAATCTGGATATGCTCCAACCATCCGAACACAGAACACTATAATCCACCAATTGAAAAAATCAAAATTTTGGATCTGAGTAGTCTCCTTCTTCTCCTTCAATCTCACAAGAAGAACAATGGAGAAGAGGGTGGAGGAAGAGGCGGCATCTACCAGAGAGCTGTTCGGCGACCTCCGGCGACAGAACGCCTCACGCCCAGCGACGGCAGGGGCATCGGCGGCGGCGGCGGCTCGCGCCCATCGACGTCAACGCCGAGGTCCATCCATCAACCGCAATCGACACCTGAATCGAAGATCCCGATCACGCACTCAATCACCAATGGCGACCAGTCAAGGTGGAGAAGATGACCGGAAGATGACGACCTAATCTTGGCGACGATCGATTTTGAGAACGCGGCCAAAGGGGAACGACACCACGACGACGATCGATTGGATCTTCGATCTGTGCCGACGATGATGCTGACGTTGTTGACGATGGCGGCGACCCTGGTCGGAGACAGCGGCGGCTACTCTGGTCGGAGACAGCGGCGGCAGAGGTAAGCTAATAATATCTTAAGATTGTTAATACTGATTTGGGGAAATTAGGGTTAGGGTTAATCTCTAGCCGCTTAAGATATTATACCCTGCTTATCAGTATTGGAATATCACAGAGCACTATCTCTAGACCAGCTTATAAAGAGATTAGACTGGGTTTAGGGTACTGGGCTTTTAGCCCACTCAACCCGTTCCAATAATTAATACATAACACGTGTAAACCTGTGTTGTCCCATAGAATAATATACACAATATTATCCTATTATATTGAGAATATACATATACATCCAACATTTTATACATCATATACAGGCATGCGGTCCTCAAGTGGGACACGGCAAATTGGGCACTTCTTACACTTCTCAGAGCAGGACCTGTAATGAAAGTATCACCAATTTTATTAGATACAGGCCACTGGCAAAACCATCAAGAATTTAATTCACGAATAAGATATAATTCAATGAGACTTGAGGCAATGCAATGTCAGATATGTATGATGGGGAAGAAATTTGAGGTCATACTTGCATAGAATGCGATGCCGGCAAGGACGAAGAACAATGCAGATCTCTCCTTCAAAGCAAATCCTACAGAGCACCTTTTCCTGGAAACAGAGGATGTAACAGATTAGCAGGGGAACTTTTAATTAACAATGCCCAGGATATATCATATCAACATAAACCCCAAACATTTATCTACTGACTTTCCATAGGATTCATATTAAAGCTAAAGCACTCATTTTTGTTCTTTACGGAATCTTAGCATGGAAACATGACGAAACCTTGGTTAGTTACTAAAACATCATTATGTGCAACGGTAGACGGGGTAAAGAGGATTGCTTTATGATAGTCAAGAAGCAGTACATTTTGAAGTCTTTCATACTCTTGCTGGCTATACTTAGTTTTGCTGCTGCTCATAAATAACAATAAACAAAACAAGGATCAAACAATAAACAAAACAAGACAAAAATAAACAAAACAAAGTAGGCTCAGAACATATAATTTAAACTAGGGCTGCATTGTAATGCCATGCCAACTAGTTCAAAAACATAAATAATCAATAATCAATATCTGAAGGAAGAAGTAGAGAGAGAAGCAACAACTAAATGGCGAGCACTGTTAGCTTATACAGGGATCAAAATGGCGAGCACTTGCTTTCTGTTAGCGTATACAGGGATCAAAATGGTGAGCACTGTTAGCATATATTAGCATAATAACTGAGAGAGGAGATAAGAACTTTCCAAAGTAGGGCCGCTTCAGTTGCGCACCCCTCGCACTCCTCCTGCGCACCCCTCATCATGATCAAAATCCAGTGGCTCTCCTTTCAGGCGCTCTCTCAGTTAATATGATGGGGCACTAAGGTCATTTTCCCATCATGTTCACACACACAAATTAGTAAATAAGATTTGACAGAGCAGAAATAATGTCTCCCTACAAGCCACATTCATATCAGTGGATGTTCATTAGTAGATTGTCATCACTGCCTACTTTCACAAACACAAAAACAAGGGACCAACTTTGTAAATAAGATTCATATAGTCAAATACTTCCCTGATCAGATCATAGAATTTACATAGTTGTCCAATAGCTGCATTCTCTTTCATTACCTGCAAAGTCATTAAACTTGCTCATCAAAAAATGTTTGAACAAATGAATGCTGAATAGTGTAAGTAAATGAATAAATGCATGATAAGATACCTCAATAATCTATATCATCAGATGTGTCTTCTTCGGAACTTTCTTCTTCGACATTTTTCCTTAACAATCATCTAACATGTTATAACCTTGTTGGGAAAAAAACGTGGATCCTAAAAATTAACATATTCTCACATAATTTTTGCGACACCTTCAATTTAGACCGAAACTAAGAAATTTGAGGAGTTTTTTTTTTCTTCTTTGTGTACTAATAAAACCCATAGGTTTAGACCCACAATCTTTTATCACTATACACACCACACAACTAGCCACAAATACATGAATTAAAAATATAAGTAACTCAAATAAATTACCTGATGATTTTGGTCAATTTATGGGTGAGGTTGAGAAGATGCCTTCGCTGATTTTGGTTGCTTTATGAGTCCGATTTGGATATAGAGTTTCGATATAGACGTCAGGGGTTGGAATTGTCAGAGAAGGAGGAGATGGAGGTAGGGGATGTGGTCGAATTCGAAGTGAGAGAGAAATGTCGGGGTGGAGAAGAAAGGTGGAGTTAGGGTTTCGATCGGGTGTGTTCCTATGGATTTCTGGGGATATGGGGGGATTTTGAAAGCAGGAGAAGGGGCGTCGAGAACTTTCAAAAGCAGGGCGTCGAAAACTTTCGAAAGCAAAAGTTAGGGTTTCGATCGGGTGGGTTTCGATGAGTTAGGGTTTTGATTAGGAGAGTTGAGAGCGGGGAGAGAGAAGATGGGAGAGGGTTTGAGCGATTTGAAAGCTGGATTTGAAGCGACGTTGCAGTGGAGGTAGATTCGAGGAAGCTAGGGTTTGGGTTAACAGGGGGATTGGGGAACGAGAGAAAAGAGAGCGGGAGATAGAGAGAACAGAGAGAGGAGATAGAGAAAAGAAGGGAAAATGACCTTAGTGCCCCCATCATATTAACTGAGAGAGCGCCTGAAAGGAGAGCAACTGGATTTTGATCATGATGAGGATCAGAATCCACTGGCTGAGGAGGAGTGCACAGGAGGAGTGCGCAAAGAAGGGTGCGCAACTGAAGCGGCCCATATATATATATATATATATATATATATATATATATATATATATATATATATATATATATATATATATATATATATATATACTAGATTTGCCCGTGGGCACGTGCTTACGACACGTCTTCGGAACGGTACAGTATATGAAAGTCTTGTAAACAGTAAAACAACAATTATGTAGCTCAAGTTTGAATAGTAAAACAATAATTAGTTGTAAATAGAAGTCTATGTTTCCATTAGTATATGTTGAAAAATAATTATAAATGGGGGTGTAAAATCCAACTTCTTAGAACTTTGAATGTGGAAAATGATGAAATTTAACTGTTGATGAGATATTTGCTAGTTTCAATGTAACACGAGCAATAAAAAATGCATAAAAAATCTGAAAATTTACAAACTTGAAATATGAAAATATAAATTTCTGAGTAAATAGATAGATAAGAGAAAGAGAGAAAAAGAGAGGGAAAGAGAGAGAGAGAGAGAGAAATTAATAAATAAATAAATAAAAGAGTTGTTTTGGGATTTGAATTTGAGTTTTGGAAGGAAACTTTTGGGCGGGAATATGTTTTGTGAGGTTAGATCTAGACCATTGATTTCAACTCTATTGAATGATAGCCACTTGATAGCTTTCTTTGTGTTATATATATATATATATATATATATATATATATATATATATATATATATATATATATATATATATATATATATATATATATATATAGAGTAAGTCTATTAAGAGCTGGGGAGTTGAAATCCTTATCGGGAGATGGGGTTTTCAGCCATTCGATCGCGATCGAACGACAGATCTGGGTCCCGCTTATCTTCAGATCTGTTGAGGAGTAAAAGGGGTAAAATTGAAAACCCCTATCTCTCTTTCTTTCTATCTTTCTTTCTCACGATCAGAACTATCTCCTCTCCCTCCAGCTGTCTCTTTCTTCGTCGAGCAAAACCCCACTTCGACGCCTCTCCCTCCTACTCTGTCTCCGACTTTTTGTCGAAACCCAAATCTTCTCTCTCTGCTCTCTCTCCTCGATGACAAACCGTTCTTAGCCTCTCTTCGCGGAGAAACCCAAATCGCGATTAGCGTTTCGATTTATTCTCTCAGTGGGTTCTCTCTCTCTCTCTGCGATGACAAACCCAAACCGCGATTAGGGTTTCAATTGCATCCCAAGCTAGAGAGAGAGAACCCTACTGAGAGTAGAAATCGAAACCCTAATCACGATTTGGGTTTTTCGTCGCAGAGAGAGAGAGAAAGAGATCTGGGGAGCTGAAATCCTTATCGGGAGTAAGTCTATTAAGATTTCTACTCTCAGTGGGTTCTGCCTCTCTCTCGACGACAAACCCAAATTGTGATTAGGGTTTCGAATTCTTCTCTTAGTGGTTCTCTCTCTCTCTCTCTGTGACGAAAAACCCAAATTGCGATTAGGGTTTTGATTTCTACTCTCAGTAGGGTTCTCTCTCTCTAGCTTGGGCTGCAATCTTTCCATCGGGTAATCTCAATTTCAAATTTTATTTCCTTTATAATCACTTATAGTTTGTTGATAGAATTTTATTCCGGAAATTATGCATTTATTTCTTTAACAACTATACATTCATTTCTTGAAATATATTTCAGCCATGTCAGAAACTTGTAAGATAGGTAAATTTGTTTTTGTGAATGGTTCAAATCTTTTAGTCAACAAATAATATTCGTATTAGATTAATAACCTAAACCCTAAAGTTTGCCGAGCATTAAATCAAAACTACATCTGTAATTTTGAGATGCAGACATGACACATGCATATGAGCACACATAATCATGATGGTCCCTTGTGTAGAAGAAGTTTTCTTTTATGTCTGTGATGAACATTACAGTTTCATGTTAGCTACCTTTATTATGTTTTGATGTTGATCAAGTAATATTGTGTCATATTTATACCATAATTAATTATACTAGTTTAGTATATTCATATTAAAGAGACTTCACTTAAAGCATATACATCATAGATGCACCCTAGTTACGTGTTCTGAGATTTGCTTAAATCATTGCTTATAGTTTTGCTAATGGGAGGCATTTTTTTGGCCCGTCCATTGCATCAAATCAAAATTGGGAAGTGAAATCCTCTACGGTTGTGTATGTGTACTAATACTTTAGAGAAAGAAGCCGAGGGATGTTTCTCATTTAACTAGGGATGTTTCTCTTAAAAAAGAAAAATATTTAAGTGTCCAAAATGCGTACATACTTGAATTTTTCAACACTAAGTTTCATATCCTCCCCGAACGAAGACTTTATTAATTAGTTAACTATTAGATGTGAAGTGAAGGGTTATAATAGTTTCTAAATACATGATATTGGCCTTGTAGCTTTAGAATGTAGTTTCTAAATACATGATTGTTCAGTTTCTGTTGTATGAGCTTTCACATTTTGAACTTCATGTTCATTTTCATGTTCAGTTTTTGGTGGTGTTCTGAGCTTCACGGTCAGTTTCATGTTCAGTTTCATGTTCACATTTTGAACTTCTGTTGTTCTGAGCTTCATGTTCAGTTTATGGTGGTGTTGTTTTAAGCCTACATATTTTTTTGCTGTTGTTGTTGTTGTTTTGAGCCTATAAAATTTTTTGCTGTTGTTGTTGTTCTGACCCCACAGATTGTTCTGAGCCAAATATATGTAAATCCTATACCTTTTGCGTAAATTTCTATTTTCTTATTTCTTTATAATTTTCCATGTATTTGTTGAGACTATTAGGCCTTTTAGTTTGTCTTGTAAGTAAAATGAGGCCTTTATGTTTTATCTGTTACAGGTTATTGATTACTATTCGAAGAAGGGTGTTGTTGCAAAGCTTCATGCTGAGAAACCCTCGAAAGAGGTCACTGCTGAGGTGCAGAAGGCTCTTTCATGAGAAAGATTCATCGTTTGCTCTCCCATAACTTGTACTTAATATCATAATAAAAGGATTTGTACTAAAACTTGCTTAATATAGATAGCAATGAGCAGCTAATTCTATCATTCAAAACTGTAACATTTATGAAAACATATGTTTTTTTGGGGTACACTTCTTTGTGATGGTTGTTATACACTGGGCAACTTCTGGATTCTGAGCTAGTGCAATTAAAAGTTGAGAAGTTTATAAGAAACAGGATTTGATGAAGTCAGTAATTGTCACTCCTGAAGTGTTGCTATTGAATGAAAAATGTAACGACGCTATGCTTTTCTTTTTACATCTGGTTGAGCTTGCAAGTTTAAGTGCTAAATGTGAATTATTTTGAGTGTTTATAAATTTAATGCAAATCTGTATTCATTATGGTTATGGTCAGACCACCTCATTGAAATTTCATAAGAACTTGAACTTTGTAGCTGATATAGTAGGTCACCCTCTTTAATTTATCTGAGGAGCTACGTTGTAGTAGATCGGTGAGCGATATACCATGCTGCTCCATACTTCGGTGATAAAAGGCATTATTTTTGATGATAAGTTGAGTATAAGCTCAGGCTGAAGGAAGTTGTAGAATTTTGAGCTCTTGTACAAATTGACAAAAAATACAGCCGCATAATGGTTTTGAGATATGACTCTTTGCAATAGTATTCAAGGGACGATGTCAAATTGCATCTCATCATTGTTACCCTTACATGAAATGACGATTGCAGTTTTGGAGAGCTCTGTTTGGGTGCAAAGGAGTTTTGTTGCTAACAATCACTGCTGTACTTAAAATGTTTTGCTTCTTTTTATAGCCAGTTTTGTCAAGGTTTAATTATAACTGGGGGAAAAGCATTATTTGCTCTATACTTGAGGTGAAAATTTGTAGAATCACAGTGCAAACTTTTGGTAATTGGTTGCTGGAATTAAAAAGAGATATTCTTTCTGCATACAATGAGAGTTATCATTGCAAACATCTAGCTAGTTCAGCTGCTTAGGATAATTATACACTTATACAAAGACTATAATACACAATATTATTGAGTTTTGATGCTCGAGTAAATTTAAGGAGACTCCAATGATAGTTTTGTTTACAATATGATCTCATTGGCCAACTGGTTGCATGTGTGTGCATACTCTCTCTGGCTCTCCTCTTGTCCACAAATTGCGGAGTTCGCCTCTTTTCCTGCCCAAGGCCAAGAAGGTGCCTACAATAGATTTGAGGTGTAAAAATGGCTGTTTGTGGTGGTTTTGTATTAATGCAAGAACTAAAAGTAAGAAGGAATGTGGTTACAGTTGCAGTAGGACTTACACAATGTAAATGGAACAATGTAAAGAAGTGCAGGTTGACCATGCCCATCCATTAAGTTCAGGGCCACATATGTGATGAGGAGACCTGCAGAATAAACTTGTGAAACTTGCTCGGTGATTTACACGTGAAACTTTGTACATGAGCTTGTTGCTCAGGTTCTTGACTAATGAATCAAATATGTTAGACGTAAAACTCACAATTGTAAGATCTTTTTATAACGAGATTGAAAGAGAATCTACTACATGTAGATATAAACAAGTGTTCATAAAGGCAAAACCTAAATTCATGCCAATTAAATTCATTTTTTTCAGTTGCAGACAAAGGCACAAGAACAAGAACATCACAATTTATCAAATTCAGGACAGACAGGTATCAAAACAACAACAAAATTTAGCAAAAAAATCTGTAGGCTCAAAACAACAAAATCTGTAGGCTCAGAATAACAATAACAGCAAAAAAATCTGTAGGCTCAGAACAACACCACCAAAAACTGAACACAAAGCTCAGAACAACAGAAACTGAACAACAGAAACTGAACATGAAGTTCAAAATGTGTAAGCTCAGAACAACAGAAACTAAACATGAAGTTCAAAATGTGTAAGCTCAGAACAACAGAAACTGAACATGAAGCTGAACACCACCAAAAAAATTTTGTATACCAATTGCCGATTTGAGTTTTCTTTTTTGGATCTCCACCTCTTCCAAGTCAATCACTTTAACAACAACAATGATAAATTTCAAAATATACATGAATATGCATACCAATTGTCGATAACAGAAACAAAACCTGAAGCTGAAAAGACTTGCACACTAACCTGGTAGGAGGGTGAAAAAAAACATAATCATTTTACTTGTCTTGTATAAACTTTTCATCACTGCCTACACACTCCAAAAGGAAAAAATCATGAATATAAAAAATTGGCCAGCCATTCTTCTCTCTCTCTCTCTCTCTCTCTCTCTCTCTCTCTCTCTCTCTCTCTCTCTCTCTCTCTCTCTCTCTCTCTATATATATATATATATATATATATATATATATATATATATATATATATATATATATATATAATTGGTCAATCATGAATAAAAAACATATATTTTCATCACTTGTCTTATATATATAGAGTAAGTCTATTAAGAGCTGGGGAGCTGAAATCCTTATCGGGAGCTGGGGTTTTCAGCCATTCGATCGCGATCGAACGGCTCAGATTTGATCCCGCTTATCTTCAGAATGTTGAGGGGGTAAAAGGGGTAAAATCGAAAACCCTATCTCTATTTCTTTCTCACGATCAATCGACCTCCTCTCATAATAGACTTACTCATGTATATATATAGAGTAAAAAAAACCAGTAGGCTCAGAACACACTAATCTCACTAGGGCTGCATTGGGGTACCGTGCCAACTAGAATATGACGGATATTTAATCAAGCATAAATACAACAAGCTGAAAAAATTATTTAGATCATAAAGTGTTTTGCATCACTGCCTACACCAACACACCGAAGGAGAGAATCAAACCCCAAAAGGCTTAAATGAGTATCCAAATCATACGCATCCAACGTGAGTTACAAAAATATAGTGATACGTTCAATCATTGTGTGTCATCGCTGCCCAAAAATCAGATGAATTGGGCTGGACTCAGATCACATAAATGTAAGATAAGTGTTCAGGGCATTGGGGATTCCACAACATTCATCCATTTCTTCCCCATCTCCTCTCCCGCTCATTCCCCGAACTCTATGCAACTTTGCATAATTATCATGGCACACAACCAAATATGCTTCAAAACAATAATTTCAATTCCCAAAAATAAATAACCAACTTATATCAAAATGAATCTCATCATTGCCTACACACACAACCAAAAGAAAATGCAAGAAATTGAACAGAAATCATAAAAGCATGTATGAGAATCAAACACGTCCCTCCGAAATCTGAGCCTGTAATGGCAGTCAAGGACATAGGGCATCAAGCGTCAGCCAAATCCACTGCTCTAAGGGGTTTTGATATCCACAAAATGCCCCCAATTTGAAGACAGATCTCATGCGATTTGGGTTTTCAATTTGGGTCGTCGAAGAGAGAGAGAACCCTACTGAGAGTAGAAATCGAAACCCTAATTGCGATTTGGGTTTTTTGTCGCAGAGAGAGAGAGAACCCACTGAGAGAAGAAATCGAAACCCTAATCGTAAATTTGGGTTTATCGTCGAGAGAGAGGCCGAACCCACTAAGAGTAGAAATCAAAACCCTAACATCGATTTAGGTTTCTCCTCGAAGAGAGGCTGATAAAGGTTTGTCGTCGAGGAGAGAGAGCAGAGAAAGAAGATTTAAGTTTCGACGAAGAGTTGGAGACAGAGCAGGAGGGAGCGGCATCGAAGTAAGGTTTTGCTCTACGAAGAAAGAGACAGCGGGAGGGAGAGGAGGTAATCCTGATCGTGAGAAAGAAAGAGAGAAAGAAAGAGAGATAGGGGTTTTCGATTTTACCCCTTTTACCCCTCAATAGATCAGAAGATAAGCGGGACCCAGATCTGCCGTTCGATCGTGATCAATCGCAGTGGAATGGCTGAAAACCCCAGCTCCCGATAAGGATTTCAGCTCCCCAGCTCTTAATAGACTTACTCTCTCTCTCTCTCTCTCTCTCTCTCTATATATATATATATATATATATATATATATATATATATATATATATACATTCAACCAAAGCGGGTCTATTTTCACGGGTCTGTGAAAACAGACCTGAGACCTGTGAAAATAGACCCGCTTTGGTTGAATGTGTATATATATATATATATATATATATATATATATACAACTTCTTGCTTGGTAGAAACAAAGATATAAGTTTTAAAGTATAATTAAGAAAACCTAAGATATTGATATCTTTGGCTCTATCTTCTCTATGCAGTGCTTTTAGTTTTAAAAGCACTTTTAGAGTCAATACAGGTATCGAGAAACTAAATTAAAAATGCATTAATTTAGTCAAAAGCACTTCTACCAAATTGCTATTTTTGGTCTTTTTTTTACTGGTTAAAGGTCAGGTAAGTCCCTACCTCACAAAATATATATTAATATAGGAGTAAAAACAAGTACATATACACAAGGATCAAGTTGGTTCAGCTTACAACCTCTGCCGAACCCTCGATCACCAGATGAAGCACGGTAGAGTAGTTATGCTGAATTAAAGTTCATTACATTACTCAAAACAATTTTCAAAAGACTGAAAATGCGCTAGTACAGGTGGGAGCTTAACCCGAGTAGCTATCTTCTTCGCTATCCGCTTAATCAATCCTGATGAGAGCCTGTTGTAGAAGGACGTCTTGAGGACGTAAAATTTTCTCCTTCTTCTTACTGCTCTCGACTCCATCTAGCCAAGATCGAAACCAAAATAATGCATTAGAAATAATTTTCCTTGGTTGGAAAATCTTAGAAGAAAAAATGCGCTCATTTCTAGCCAGCCAGATACTCCAACAGATTGAGATTGTGAGTAGGTGCCAGGTGTGTCTGTGTACTTGTGCCCCAAAGCACCATGAAGTAAAGCATTCATGTAAGTCATCAGGCAAGGAGTGTATGTGGAAGAGTGTAGTGAAGTAGGTCCAAGTGTTAATAGCAATATGGCATGCAAAGAAGATATGATAGGTCGTCTCAACAGGATATGCACAAGCTGTGCATGTCGTGTCTCCTAACCAGCCTCTGGAGCGAAGGAAATCCTTCGAGTTGAGTCTATTCCAACTCAGCTACCAGATAAAGATGTTGCATTTCAAGGGGGCTGCGGAAGTCCATGTTGCTGCAAAATAAGGGGATCGGAGGCCAGAGATGATAAAGAAGTTGTAGGCTGACTTGACAGTGAAGGTTGTTGAGGGCGTGAGCCTGAAAGAAGGGTGGTCCCCTGAGCTTGAAGGTTGATAGTCTGCAATCAGATCTAGCAGTCTCTGTTTCTCCTTACGAATGATGGGGTTAGAGACGCAGTGAAGCCTTGGTTGCTAGTGCCAGGTGTTGTTGATCCAAGTTCTTGGGGAGAGGACATCCGCCTTCGGATTCCATGCCGCAACAGCAAGTGTAAGACACCAGGAGGTTATGTTTTTTCTATTGATCCATCTCGATGTCCAGAATTTAATTTGGTTTCCATTCCCTAGCTTCCAGTTAACATTCATTAAGAATTGCTCCTTGAGATTGAAAATCCCTTTCCAGAAGTTTGAAGCATTTGAGGGTCATGTTAAACTATTAGAGTTACTTTTATAATATAAGCTCCATAACGTTTGGCTCACGAGCGTGTCTGAAGAGACAATCTTCCACCACCATTTCATGAGTAGGGCTTCATTAAAAACTTTCAGGTCAAGAATTCCAAGCCCTCCCTGTTGTTTGGGTTGGCAAATATTCCTCCACTGCATACATGCCACTCCTCTCATATTAGTGTCTGAGCCACTCCAAAAAAATCTATTGCGAATTTGATCAATTCTTTTGATTACCCATTGGGGTAGTCTGAAGAAGGAAGCGAAGTAGACTGGCAAAGCACTGAGTACAGAGTTGGTAAGTACTAACCTCCCACCCCTAGATAACATCTTCCCCTTCAACACTGAGAGCCGTCTTTCAATGTTGAGGATGAGTGGTCGCCAATTGCTTTTGCTAAGTTTCCCTCTCTAGAGAGGCATGCCAAGGTAGTTAATTGATAGGCATTCTTTCTTGCATTCCAGAATGGTCAAAAAAGCCTGGAGCTTCGCTCTTGACTTACCAAAGTAAATAATCGAGGACTTGTTGAAATTTATGGCCAGACCAGAGACATTTGCAAATAGTTGCAGTGCCACTTTGAGGTTAAGAATTTTTTGTTCATCTCCATTGCAAAAGATCAGAGTGTCATCTGCGAATTGCAGCACCAACATATTTGCGAGTGAGTCCCTAATTGGGAGAGGAGGGAACACACCATTTCTACGGCCACTAAAAAGTATCTGAGCAAGCACATCAACAGATAAAATGAAAAGCATTAGCGATAGAGGATCTCCCTGCTTGAGTCCTTTCTTGGAGTTGATTTGTCTCCCCCTCTCTCCATTTATGAGAAATGACGATTTGGCCATTCTAGGGATCATATGGATCCACCTGCGCCATGCTGGTCCGAATCCTCTGGCTATTAAAAGTTGATCCAGAAAATCCCAACTCACAGTGTTGAAGGCTTTAGTGAAGTCAATCTTGAACAAGATTGCATCAGAGCTGCGTCTACTGCAAAGGATGATGGCTTCATGGGCCACAAGAAAGCAGTCAACAGTTGATTTACCTTTCAGGAAAGCACTTTGAGATGACGATACAAGAGAATGTAGGATTGGGCTTAGCCTGTTGGCAAGAATTTTGGTGAAGATTTTGAAGGGGCAGTTGAGCAAGCTGATAGGCCTAAAATCAGAGACGGTATTTAATCCCTCACTCTTGGGGATTAGTATAATGTTGGAGTAATTTAATCTTCCAAGATCAGTATCCCCTCTCTGTACCGATTGTAGCATGGCAAATAAGTCATCTTTAATAGTGTCCCAAAATGAATGATAAAAACTCATCGAGAATCTATCAGGTCCCAGTGCTTTGTCACTACTCATACCAAAGACTGCTTTTCTAACCTCCTCCAGAGTGAACGGGGGGGGGGGGGGGGGGGGGGGGGGTGTCTAGGTGCCCTAAATTGATGTCATTTGATGGATAGAGGGTGCTCCAATCAATCCTAAAGTCAGACTGAGGAGCTGTACAACAAATCTCCTAAAAGTGCTTTTCAAAAGCAGTTCTGATAAGAACGGGCGATGTTGTAAGGGTTTCATCAATTATGGGACTATGGATGAAGTTTTGCCTCCTTCTCCCATTAGCTAATGAATGGAAGAATTTTGAATTTGCATCTCCCTCCTTGATCCATTGCACTCTTGACCTTTGCCTCTAATATACTGCTTCGGTCTTGATAAGGCTCTGGAGTTCAAGTTGGGTTGCCTTGAGGGAGTCAACAGCTGAGGGCAGTTGCTCAGCCTCAATCTCCAGCCTAAGGAGTTTATCCTGGAGTTTCCTTTTTCGAGTGGGGATGTGGCCAAAAGTATCACTTCTCCATCTTCTTATCCTTCTCCTAAAAAGTTTAAGCTTGTTTGCAAAAAAATATGCCGATTTACCAGGGCAAGAGAAGAGCTACCACCAGTCTTTTACCGCAGGTTCGAAAGAGGAGTGTTGCTGCTAGGCTTTCTCAAATCTGAAATAGTGGACTTGTTGTGTAATAGCCTGAGTGTCAAGGACGATGGGGCAGTGGTCAGACAAAAAGATGGGGAGGGAGTGCTGGATGCTGTTGGGAAAGGAGGATTCCCATGCTGCATAGATCAAAAATCTATCTAGTCTGGCCATTAAAGGGGAGGTTCGGAGGTTGGACCATGTATACTTTCTGCCTGAGAGGGGGAGATCAATGAGAGCCAGATCTTGCATGAATTCACGAAAAATTATCATGTCTCTTGCTAAACTTCTTCCACTTGATCGCTCAATGTCTGAAATGGTGACATTAAAATCTTCACATAGGACCCAAACATCCTTGAGGCGGCTTCATCGTTGCTGAATCTCATAAAAACATAGCTTCCTATCCTCCAGTTCAAAAGGTGCATACACAGTTGTAATTGACCATTCCTCTGCTGATGAGCGATGTTTGAAAGAAACAGAAACAGAGAAAATATCAGTAGCCGAATATGTGCAATCAAGAAGTTGGTCGTTCCAACCTAGGAGAATTCCTCCGCAGCTGTTAATGGCGTCTAAATGGATCCATCGGGTGATAAGACTTCCTCCTATCGATGAGAGTTTTCGGGGACCAGGAATTCTGAGCTTGGTCTCTTGCAGGCATATTACAGAGGAGGATGAGCTTCTAAGTTGATCAGAGTGATCAACTATAACCTTCTGAGAGCCCTTCAAGACATGCATCGAGTGTGGCCCTTTAGCCTCCACTCCAATAGATTCAGCCACTTCAAGAATATCCTCATTTGATAAGAGTTCAAAAGGATTTAAGCATGCATTAGTAACTGAAGCAATTGAAGAAGAGGTACCTGACGTCTTCTTCTTGAACATGGTAGACAGGTGCTTCATGAATGGCCGAGTGCTCTTGATCTTACTTGCTGATCTGGAGCGTTTCACCCTTTTAGAGGGACCTTCTTCAAAGCCAGGTGGGACAGAAAAGAAGGAGCTAGCAGATTTGGGTACATTCCTCCTGAGTAGAGAGCGTGTCTGAAAGCTATCAGCACGGGGTTTGCTAGTGCCAGCTCAGAAGATCACCTTGTTGACTTCCCTAAGCTTGCACATCTCCTGCTGAACAGAATCCATGAGGCCCACTCTACCGCAGGCTGGATCTTGGAATATAGGGAAAGTGGTAGGGTGACTAGCTTTCCTTTCCATATCATTTCACGCACCTCCTCAATCGAATCTTCGTTGGATGAGTCAGCAGGGTTGTACGGGATTTGAGTGGGGCCATGTAGTGTTGCATTGTTGTTGCTATTAGAAGATTTTGAGATTTGCACAATATGGGAGTATAGCTTAGCGGGATTTGAATTCTGAACGGGATCCTCTGCAGACTTCGGAGCAGTAACAGGATTAGGCAAAATCCTCTCATTCAAGCTGGATTCTGCTATGTTCGGAGTATTCAAAAAACTTCCCAAAATATCATCTTCATGCGGAGATTTCGCTGCAAATTGGCTCTCCTTCCTAGAATCACGGGATTTCAAATCAGCCCCAGTCTCAACCTTTGTCGGAGTTTGACTGCGGGGGATGCCAGTGCTGGCTTCATGATGACCTTCAGGTGCATTGGGGCGCCAGAAACTAGTGCTGCCAATCTCATCAGAGGATCTCGCTGTTGTGAAAATTTGGACTTTGCCATTCTGAACACCTTCCACCGGGAACGGATCTCCAAGGAGTAGTATGGGCACATCATGAACATGCTTTTCAAGGTTCCAAGGTGTGGTGTATTTGACAGTGAAGGTTTTTGGGATGAGCATCAGATCTTCCACTTCAATAAGAGCAAGCGCTTGGTCTCTGGTCTCCGATTTCTTCATCTCTCGGCTCAAGGTGATGAGCTTTCCAAAAGGTTTGATAAGATACTCAAACAACTCATGGTTCCACAAATGGAAAGGCAGATGAAGGAGGTTGATCCAGATGAAACATGGCTTAGCCTTAGCCTAGCCCCAAAGTCCAGCGACCAAGGGGAGAAGGTGGCAATGAATCCTGAAAAGTGAAAGACACCATCTGCAATCGCACCTTCAGCTTCTGTAGTTGTTGGGAATTGGACGTGATAAACTCCATTACTAACCCTCTTCAAAGTCCATCATCTTCCTTGTCTCCCCGATAAGAAGTTGAAGGCGCACTCAAGGTCCTTGGTAAGGGGGATATGGCGCGGATTTATGAGATGAAGGAACGCGCTTGCATGCAGCACCGGAAGTGCTTGGGAGATGGCATTATTGTGGGGGTATGTCGACCTCTAACGTGTCTCGCCGATTGTAGATCGGACAATCGTGCACCTTGTGGCCAAACTTCTTGCAGTTGAAACAGTGAAATCCCAACTTCCGACAGTCGGTCGTAGCATGATCTCCTTCGCCACACTTGAAACACCGACGCTCCATCTTCTTCAACCAGGGATTTTTTGGTTAAGGAAAAATTGCTTTTTGGGGTGAAAGGCTGAGGGTTTTGGTTGGAAATAGGGTTTGGGGTGAAAGGCTAAAGCGGGAGTGGAATGTGAGAGGACGTGGTGATGTGAGGGTTTGGAGTTGAAAAGGAGGTGGCGCAAGGATCAAAGGGGCACTGGTGTAGGGGCCATGATGACCGGGGGGGGGGGGGGGTCGAAGCACCTAAGCATAGGATCTGCTCAGGTCCTGAGGAACGAAGGCTTTCTCTCTCCTCACCCCTCTCTCCATCATTTTTGCCGAATTCTTTTTTTGGTCATTTTCTTAACATGTATGAACAATGTTTTAACTTATTAAGAAAATTTTGTAGTTTAACAAATACTTTTTTTCCACAACAGTTTTAGTAACAACACATTTAAGCAAAATCACTTTTTATTCAAAACAGTGCCTTAACCTCTTAATTAGAACTTAACCCAACAATTAGATTTCTTTTATCTAAAGGTTTAGTTATATATATATATTTTTTATAATATGGTTTTTAACATACTTGCTTCAGTTTCCTGAACTTTCTTGTAATATTTTGGACGTGACCAGGGTTTTTTTACATTTTGCAGCTGACCAAAACATTTTAGCTCATTCAATTCAAAATAGTTACAAAAAACATGGTCGACCACAAATTAATGTACATATTAATCTTTGACTAAAATGTAACATTGGGGGCGAGCTATCTTTAAGCTGGGGATGGCATGAGCATTTTGTCGTCTTGTACAATTTTTGCACGTAGCTTAGATGAGTGCAAGCTCTACTGTAGAGAGAAAGAATGTTTCTATATTGAGGGCTGATACCGTTCAACGATCAACAGCAATGCGCACAAGACAAAAAATAAGCACACATCTTAAAGTCGGGAAAAATAAAAACAAAAATCATTTATCTTTCTCTCATTTTCTTTATATTTCTAGTTCCATTCTTTCACCGGCATCCACATCTCCAATCATGGATACAATACCGCACCCGACATTGGCCGAATACGTCAATTTTCAGAGTTTAAAAGTTCTGCTAGTTGGTAAGATTACACAAATTTAATACATTCAAAAAAGAATACATAAATTTAAGGCTAATTGGCTGTATAAAAATACCCTAAAATAAAGAAAACTAATTCATTGTAATTTTCTTTTGCCTAATTCAATATTCAATTAGAAACATACAGCACCATAAACAAGTTCTGAAATAGTATAATATCTTATAAATATTTTCATATTACATTTTGTAAGAAAAATAAACATATTGGATAATGAATGTGACTGCACACGATTGGCACCATAAAAGAGTTACATAACAAAGCCCACCAATTAAGAAAATCATTTAATAGTAATATTGACCACCATAAAAGAAGCTAAGATAACTTTGACCACCATGTTTCCTTAAAAAAAGAAAACACTGACCACCATGTACAACCTTCAAAAAAAGCTAAGATTGAATTTGCTGATTTGGAGTTTGCTGCTGGTGATGCATAACACTCTGTAATAGACTTCGGTTTTAGTGCTTTGGGTATGTGGGTCTGTTTTTGCTTTGCAATACTTAACTTGGTTGTTCATTTTGATGGTCTGTAATTTTGGAGGAAGAAAGCGAACCCTTATTTTGTTGGCTGAGATTTATCTCATCTATTTTAACAATAAATAAATAAAATAAAAATGACCACCAGAAATAAGTTATGCAATAATAAAATCTCTTATGAATGTTTTCATACGTTTAGTTGGGAAACTGTTTACAAAATTTAAAAGAATCAATGGAAAAAACAATTTTCCTTTAAAGAACAAAAGAATTAAAAAAAATAAATTGCTACACTGTCTTTACATCATCATCCTAATTAATCATCCAACTCTTTCTTCCAAGGCAAGATGGCTAAGGATGTACTTTACGAGCAAATTAATTCGAGCATGTACTCGCAGTCCAACCTCCTCATAACTTGTTATTGTACCAAAAGACACCCTTTCGTCCATTCTCCTCCTCTACATACAAGCATTCCTTGGTCTCCCGCCAAATTGCTTTAAGAACTGGAGTCGAATCGAATTTATAATAGTCCCCCAATACCACCTTCAGTGCCTTAGTCGCCTCTTTTCCGTGATAATGTGGAAGTGTGGAGAACAAATGGTGCACGATATGCGTTGTTCCACAATTGTGAAACCTCCAATTCATAACCCTCCCATAATCCCTATCCACTGTGGACAGCGCCCCCCTCAACCAGTCCCACTCCATCGAGTCATAGTGTGGCAACTCAGCATGTGTATGTTGCAAAAAAGTAATCAAAACTAAACAACCTCCCATAATCATCAAGGGCACTCCATAAATCATAACAATCCAACCGAAGGAATAGGCAACAGACAATCGATAAAGTGCATAGCAGACTGCAAGAATACCAGCATCAGATGCAAAGACTAAACTACGTTGGTTACCGGTGAATATGGGTCCGTAGGGATCGAAGTGACTAGTGAAGCGGGGGTAGTTTCGACCAGAAGCATTGATGGCAAGGTAGAGTGGCCAGCCTACGGTTAGGCAGAGGGAGATGTAGATGAAGCGACCAATTGGGTTGTCGAGGTAGGGAGCGAACCAGGGTAAGGATGACTTGAGTTGTGGGAGAAAAACTTCATCGCGTTCTAGGGATCCGGTATTGGAGTGGTGATGGCGGTGGCTTATTTTCCAAGAGTAGTAGGGAACTAGAAGGAAAGAGTGGATGATGAAGCCAAGTATGTCATCAAGGAGTTGGTAATCAGAGAATGCATGGTGGCCTAATTCATGGCCGAGGATCCAAAGGCCAGCCAAAGTAAGGCCTTGTGGAATCCAGTAGAAGAGGGACCAAGAAAGAAAGGAGTACGGGTAAGTTAAATGGCTGGGGAGGTGGTAGATAGCAATATAGAGTAGAGCGGAGCAAAGGGAAAGGTCAGAGAGGAGGTAGAAGAGGGAGCGAGGGAGGGAGCGGCGAAAGCAGTGGGGAGGGATGGCTTTTTTGAGTTGGGAAAGGGTGAATGGAGGTTTTGTGGTGGGGACGCGGCCATTGTGGCGAGGAGTGATGGGGTGTGAAGAGAATACTTCTGCTGAGGCAACCATTGTTGGCAAGCTTAGCCTTTTTTGCTTTGTTCTAGCTAGCTATAGAAATCTAAAACCAAAGTGGGATCCTGATTAAATTCTCACCACTACTTGCAGTTTGTTCTTCCTTGTTCTATATCTCTCTGTGTTGCTAAATGACCTCTATTTATAATGCTCCACTTAATTCTGAAGCTGCGTTCAAAATAAATAAGAAAACTAAACAAAAATTTTGATACACGTGCTGGTCAAAGTTTTGCTATGTTATTATGTAGTCAATGATTTTGGGCGTTTATAAAAAAATACAAATGCTCGTACCTTTCAATATATTTTTTTTGGGGAAGGAAATTCCTTTGAATATTTAAGGTCCAAATTAACGTGCTTAGTTTGAACTGCAGGATGCATTTGAAACTACACTGTCACATCACATGTAACAAATTAAACAAGCACTGCTAGTCTCTTGGAAGTTGGTGGTTTGACAAAGAAAACTTAAAAGACTAGTCTGCGTTAATTTAACTAGTATCAGACACGTGCACACGTGCACGTGGAAAAAATTGAAGGATAATGAAAAGGGTAAGAAGAAAATAATTTCCAAACCGATCCACTTTCGAAAATATTTACTAAAACAGGTCCACTTTCTAAAATATTTACCAAAGTTAGTCCATAATTAAAAAGAAATAACTTTCCAACTGATCCACTTTCGAAAATATTTACCAAACAGGTCCATTTTCGAAAATATTTACTAAAGTAACCCAATCCGTGCGTTGCACGGGTTGGGTTACTCTCTAAGGCCTTCTCCCATTATAGTATCTGCGTTAATTTAATAATGTAAATAATACACTGAAGTTAATTGGAAGCATGGTGCTAGAGTGGCCAATGCCCTCACGATCAGTTTCTCGGAAAGTGGCTTGTATACCAAGGCTATATATATACCAAGGCTATACTAGTATCATGCACGTGCGATGCACGTGGAGCAGGGACGAAGCCAGAACAAAATTTTCAGGGGGACCAAGAAAAAATTCTATAAATACATATAAATATATAGGTATTTTTCATAATTTTTAGGGGGGCCAAATAATAAAATTTAATAGATTTAAGGAGTTTTTAAAAAATATTCAAAAAATTTAAGGAGTTTTTCAAAATTTTGGGGGGGCCCGGGCCACCCCGGGCCCGGGCCCCCACATAGCTCCGCCCCTGACGTGGAGGAAGAAGGAAAAAGATCCAAAAAAAAAAACCAAATGAAAAGGATTAGAAAAAAAAAATTGCACGCGTTAAGCATCCCACTAAGCGTCGATCAGATCTTGATCATGATCAGCGGTTGAGATCTGAACCCGTTAAGCATCCCACTAAGGCTCTCAAAAGCGGAGGGGTATTTTCGTCACTTCACGCCAAAAAACGTTTCAGACTTAGCGTTTTTTTGGCGTGAAGTTTTTTTTGTCGAAAAAAACACCTAAGCCGTTGTTGGGAGCAACGGCCTAGGTTGTTTTTTTTAACAAAAAAACATACCTTGGCCGTTGCTCCCAACAACGGCCTAGGTATGTACAAGTGTTTTTCGAAACACTTGTACACACCCAAGGCTTCATCTCTCTCACTTCGTCACAAACGCTCTCTCTCTTTCGCTCGTGTTCTCGAAACCCATCCCCAAACCCTACTTCACTCTCCCAACTCCTTGCCATCGATTTCTTAGCCTTCTCGATCTCCGCCCAACTCAGCAAAGCTCCCTATCTCTCTCTTCCTCTCCCGAATACAGCAAAATTCCAATTACAAAAAAACCCTAACCCTTACGAAATCTACCCAACCCTAAAACTCTAATCCCGAATAAATTAGCCAAACCCTACTCCCCTTCCTTTCTCTACAGCAGCGCGCAGCGGCCTCCCGAACACCCTCATTGTTAAAGGTACTAATTTGTCCTACTTGAGTAAATTGATTGGAAATTTGTCCTAACTAGGCTAATTGATTGGAAATTTTTCTTCAATGTTTGAATGTGCAATTGCTATATTATGCGGGGATGGATTTATAGAGTAGGTAATTCTAGTTTAATTGGGGAAGTAGACGTAGTATTAGTTGTTGTTAGTTGTTATTCGATGTTAGTAGTAGCGCACAAAGCGAACAAAAATTTGTGGAACTTTGCGATTACGTCGAGCTCGCCATACACAAGCCAACACAATTCGTAGAAGTTTGTTTGGATTCACGGTTTCAAGTGTACGGCTGTGTATCCCTTTCAATTCATTCTCGTGAGTGAAAGCGATACATCGGCGTATTTTGCAAACCGTGAGCCGAAACTCACCTCTACAAATTTTGTTGGCTCATGTGTTTTGGCGCCTTCCCACTCCCAAAGTATAGGAATTTACTGATCTCGTTTGTGCAGAATTGTATCGTATATCAAACAACAACCTCAGTTCAAGAGTGAGGAGAATGCGAGCGAGACACGGCCTTATCTTGCAAACCATGGATCGGAATTTACTTGTAGAAGTTCCGTTACCTTGGGTGCGATTAACCGTACCCAATTGATAGATATTTGTATTTATATGACGTCGTTTTCGACGTTCTGTCACTTATTATATATATCGCAATCGTTTGTTAACAAGCTATTTTATATATAATATGTATATTAATTGACCAATAATATATTTTTACCCTAGATGAACAACGATACGGAGAGTTCTGCTGCCGGCGATAATTTTGTCCTGGCAGAACCAATCACTGATTCCATGCAGATAGTCGAAGAGCATTTGAAACCAAAGTTAGGTATGACATTCTCCACTTTAGTTGAGGCCGAGAAATTCTATTCTGCATATGCTCGTTGTGGGGGTTTTGCAATGCGTAAGGGTGGGAATAAATTAAAGGGGGGAATGGAAGTAGATAAGTCATACCTCTGTAATAAAGCTGGGTCGTCGCCGGGTCAACATAGTGATGGTAGACGTGGAATAACAAGTAGAACGGGTTGCAAGGCTTGCGTTCGTATAAAATTGAACGAAGCAAGTAATACGTGGGTGGTGTATTCATTTCACGAAGAACACAATCACGAATTCACCTCACCTGGTAGAAGGCACCTATTGCCCCGTAACAGGTCCGTGTCAAATACGGACAAAAGGATTATAGACCAAATGAACCAAGCTAATATCCAAACATGTCGACAAATGCTCTTATTCGAAAGTGCTAGCGGTGGTCATGATCAAGTAGGATTCACAGAAAAAGATGTTAGAAATTTAGTTAGAGACTCGCAAGAAGCATTGAAAGGACACGATTCTACAATGCTAATTGATTTTTTCGAATCTAAGAAACAGACGGATCCTTCATTTTTTTATGACATTCAAGTCGATCCCGAAGGGCGGTTGTCACATTGTATGTGGGTAGATGGATATGTAGGATGAATTACAAAGAATTTGGCGATGTAGTTTGCTTTGATGCCACGTACAATACGAACCATTACGGAATGTTATTTGTTCCGTTTGTTGGAGTGAATCATCACTGTCAATCGACTTTCTTAGGAGGTGGGTTCATTCCAAATGAGACGGCCTCTTCATTTGAATGGTTTTTTAAAACGTGGTTAGGAGTTATGAATCGTGCTCCATCCGGTAGTGTCACCGATCAAGATCGTGGGATCGCCGTCGCAGTTAAGAAAGTTTTCCCCCAGACTCAGCATCGTTTTTGTATTTGGCACATTATGGATAAGTTACCCCAGGAGGTTCGTCTTGGTTTCGATGTCGACAAGTTTAGGGAGTCCTTGAAGAATGTAATCTACAATTCGGAATATATACATGAATTTGTAGAAAAGTGGAATATTTTGATTTCGCAATACGGATTAGAGAGTAACAAATGGTTGAACGATATATTCGATATCCGTGAAAGTTGGGCACCCATCTACGCTAAAGAATCATTTTGGGCCGGCATGTTGAGTAGCCAACAGGTTGAGTCGGCACATTCTGCTCTAAAGCATCATACAGAAAAAAGTATTCCCTGCACGAATTTGCCGTCATCTTCGACCGTTTTTTGGGAAGGCAAAGACACGATGAATTGAAAGAAAATCATCGTAACCGTAAGAAGAGACCGAAGTTGAAGAGCGAATGGGCTTTGGAGGCACAAATGGCAAAAACATATACTTTGAAAATATTTTACAAATTTCAAGATGAAGTCACAAAAAGCTTCATGTACAATGTGACATTTGTTGCCGATCTTGAGACACCAGATAGTTCAACCTTTCATGTGATCCTATGTGGAGAATCAGAACCGGCTCGCCTTCTTCAATTATCCAAAATCAATGGAATTATTACATGTGCATGTCACTTGTTCGAATTTGTTGCCATTCCTTGCAGGCATATTTTAGCGGTACTTCGTTTCTCCCATCACACATCCCTCCCGGATGTATATATTAAAAGAAGATGGACAAGGGATGTGATGAGAAGAAGTTACACATCAGTTCCAACCGAACCCAACACCGAGAATTTTGCTTCTCGATATTGTGAGTTGAGCTACCATGCAAAACAAATTGTTGATCTCGGTTGTTCCTCCAATGAGAGTTACAAATACACGTTGGAGAATTTGCAGAAGATCATTGACGGGGTTTCTCGGCTACAACCAAGATCAGGTGAACAACCGGAACATGCCTCACAACCACATGATAGTGTCGAAGCCGGAGGTAGTTCACAACCGCATCCAAGTGCACAACTTCATGACCAAGGGAGTGGACACATACCTACACGCATTGGTGACCCACAGTAGTGCACGACAAAGGGAAGGCCTCGCGCCAAAAGATTGAGGCTGATTAGAGAGCAACTCCGCATAAAAAAAACCGAGAAGGTGCCGAAGATGTGGCATTGTCCAAATGAATCATGATTCAAGAAATTGTCCAACTTTATTTGAGGGGTATGACTCGTAACTTTTATGCTTGTCACTTGTTTAAATTTATTATACTTTATTTGTGGCAATTGAGTTTCTTACTAACTAAACCTAATCTTTCAATGAAGGCAAGAAGTAATTCCTTCCGAAGAAGACAGTTCCGAGTCGAGATATGACGATGCACTATGAATTGTAATTTTTAAACTGAAATTGGTGGATATATATTCAAAACTCTTCATGTCACTTGGTTAATTACCTACGATTGGTAATTGTAAATGTAATTCTTGAGACATAAGTATCGTTTGTTTGTGTCGTTTGTTAATACTGTTGTGGTACGCAAATGTTGGTTTGTTACTGAAATGTATCAGCTAGGGCTGTATCTTTATTTGTATTTTTTTTTTTAAACTAAGGCCGTTGTTGGAGACAACCACCTAGATTAATAAATGAATTTGGTTTTTCACTAAATATTACAAGTTTTAAAAGAGGTGATAACCTTAGGCCGTTGTTTATAGCAACGACCTAGGTTATAGTCTAAATTTTGGGATTTTTGGAGGTGCTCTCTGACTTGGAGAGCACAAAAGGCTCAACAAGTCAGAGAGCAATCTAATTTTTGATAAATAACTAAGGCCGTTGTCCCAGACAACGGCCTAGGTTATATTAAAAAAATTGGGATTTTTGGAGATGCTCTCTGACTTGGAGAGCACAAAAGCCTCAACAAGTCAGAGAGCAATCTAATTTTTAATAAATAACTAAAGCCGTTGCCCCACACAACGGCCTAAGTTATATTCAAAAAATTGGGATTTTTGGAGATGCTCTCTGACTTGGAGAGCACAAAAGGCTCAACAAGTCAGAGAGCAATCTAATTTTTGATAAATGACTAAGGCCGTTGTCTTAGACAACGACCTAGGTTATAGTCAAAAATTTGGGATTTTTGGAGGTGCTCTCTGACTTGGAGAGCACAAAAGGCTCAACAAGTCAGAGAGCAATTTAATTTTTGATAAATAACTAAGGCCGTTGCCCCAGACAACGGCCTAGGTTATATTCAAAAAATTGGGATTTTTGGAGATGCTCTCTAACTTGGAGAGCACAAAAGGCTCAACAAGTCAGAGAGCAATCTAATTTTTGATAAATAACTAAAGCCGTTGCCCCAGACAACGGCCTAACTTGAACTCAAAAATTTGGGATTTTTGGAGTGCTCTCTTTACTCTTTACGTACAGTCTCTGTGGAAATTTATACAAAAGATAGATGATCTACACATGTATATCTTTCCGCTATATTTTTTTTAAGTGCCGATTACTACCACCTTTCAAACCAATATATAATCATGGTGGTTAAATATGTAAAAAAAATTTAATTAAAAATAATTCATAATCTTCCATTTTTTTGTTTTTTTCAATTTTCGATTCGCTCTTTGCGTACAGTCTCCCTCGAACTATATACCAAAGACAGATGATATTCGCGTATCTATTGTTTATAATTTTTTTATTACGTTACAATTTTTTCCCTCTCTCTAACCAATATAAAATTATTAAGGTAATATGCTTGGAAATATTCACAGGTTCCAATAAACTAGAAGTAGGATACATGTTAGTGTTCCATTACAAAGGGAATATGTTCACCTTTTTCCTGTTATTTTCATTACGTTAGTGATCTTTTTAAGTATGTTATATATAGATTTGATTAAGCTATTACAATACCCACATTATCAAAAAATATAGGCCGGGTTGATTTACAAGTAATAGGTCAAGGTTAAGGTTAGGGTTGTGCTAACCCCACGATAACCCTAACCCTAACCCTTAACCCTACTCTGCTAACCGATTCAATAACCCTAACCCTACATTAACCCTAGCCCTGACCTACATATCATGTTTTATTGATTTTTTGTGGTTATATACAGAACACGTACAAATTTTTTTTCACAAACTTATTACCTGTATGATCCCAACAACCATTAATTAATGAGCAGCCAAAACCAGATATTACCGCAAATATCTTTCTTACAATGAACTAGACCCTACAATAACCCTAACCAAACCCTTGCTCCCCCCTAACCCTAATCCTACCCTTAACCCTTAACCCCCGTTAACACAAATTACAAACGTGATTACCCTAACCCTAACTCTAACCCTAACCCTAGCCAGGTCGGGAACACCCCAATTGAAGCCTTTTTGACCTAGGCCGTTGTTGCAGGCAACGGCCTAGGTTGAATACCTTAGGCCGTGGTCTATAACAACGGCTTTGGTTTTAGTTTGATACTTTTAAAAAGCAAAAAGTCATAAAGGACCCCTTCATAAAATTGCCTTAAGCTGTTGTCTCTAATAACGGCCTAAGCATGATTTTTTGTGGGATTTTTACAATATTCTCTTGACTCTTTGCGTTCAGTCTCTGTGAAAATTTATACAAAAGATAGATAATCCACACTTGTATATCGCCAAGATATCTTTGTTTATTTTTCCATTACTTCCACCTTTTAAAGTGACTCGAAGAACTGCACACAATTACTACACGACGAGATTCCACATCCCAAATTTCCACAGAAGCAACAGTTGGCGATAGTGTTTTAGAGTAATCTTTGAACTTTTTTGGAATAATCTTCACATTGGTTTATACATGTGGTCAAACATACATGTGATTTTCTGTTATGGTTTCCCATTACATGATGGTCCCTATTTACAGTTTTTTTTTTCCGAAAATAATCAGATCCAGTTCTTGATGGCCAAGTAGTTTGATCTGATTACTCTTCGCTCATAAGCGAATCGAATCTTTTTTTATTTTTGATTTATTCTTGTTCATCATAATTATTGGGTACTTTTTAATATTCGGATATGGGTTTTTTGTATTTTAGGAGGGTTTTTTCGGAAGAGTGCAATAGATGAGAAAACTACATGTGGGTTCCTATATGTGATTTTTTCAATTTTGGAGATAAAACGACATGTGGGAATGCACATATGTGTTTTTCACATATTTAGGGTACATGTGGGGAGGTACATGTGGTGATGTAGTTTAGGTTTTTTCCATATTAAAATATCTAATGTACATGTGAGAATCTACATGTGCGGTTTTACCATTACATGTGGGGTTTTTCCTTAGACCGTTTTTTCCATAATAAACTTGTTTTATTACATGTGATCACACCTCTTCTTCCCAATCTTGTGGAATTCTTCCTAGTTGCATGTCTGGAGAATGTCTACAGGAACGTCTTCATTGTAAACAGTGTAAAAAATTAGTCAGATCCAGTTCTTGTTGGCCAAGTATTTTGATCTGATTACTCTCCGCTCAGAAGCGAATCGAATCTTTTTTTTTTTGATATTATCTTCTCCATCATAAATACTGAATATTTTTCATACGTGGAGGTGGGTGTTTGGAATTTTAGGAGAGTATTTTCGGAAGAGTGCAATAAATGGGAAAACTACATGTGGTGGTCTACATGTGAATTAATGATAGAACTTAAATATCCATAAACCCTATACTGGAAACTTACTACCTATCTACTCCCAACTACGGAAAATCCTACCCTAACCATGACGAGATTCCACGTTCCACATTTCCACAGAAGCAACAATTTACATGAAGTGTTTATTGGTAATATATTTTAATTTTTGAAGGGTATTATTATTCAAAAATTTAATAACTTACAACCGAAAAAACGGAGAAGGGTATAATATATTCTTTAGTTAAGTCCCTAAAAATGGAATTGAAAAATCAAAATAAACAAGAAAAAAGTCATATGAACGTCTATTTTGTAGAGTTCAGATGGCAGTGCACGTAAAGAGGGAAGAGACACATGTCATTAATGATAGAATTTAAATATCTATCAACTCTCTACTTGAAACTTATTACCTATCTACTTCCAACTAAAAATAATCCTACCCTAACCCCTACAATGAATCCAAACCAAACCACTAACCTTACAGTAACCCTAACCCTACCCTTAACCCACTTTAAAACTAACCCTAGCCCTACCCCTAGCCCTAACAAATCAAATAGTTATTTTTTAAAAATATTTTCTGAGTTGTTATGTAAATATTAAAACGACGTGATTTTGTTTAACCGCACATTTTTGGCCTATAAACTATATTGAGGGGTAATCTTTGACCAGTTGCTATTTTTAAAGCCAACAAGACAGAGAGCAAGACAACTTTTCTTATTTTTTCACATACAACTTAGGCCGTTGTCCACAACAACGGCCTTGGTTATTTATAAAGTGGAGATGCTCTCTGACTTGTTGGCTATTTTTAAAGCCAACAAGACAGAGAGCAAGACAACTTTTCTTAATTTTTCACATACAACTTAGGTCGTTGTCCACAACAACGGCCTTGGTTATTTATAAAGTGGCGATGCTCTCTGACTTGTTGGCTATTTTTAAAGCCAACAAGACAGAGAGCAAGACAACTTTTCTTATTTTTTCACATACAACTTAGGCCGTTTCCCCTAACAACGGCCTTGGGTGTATCTATAAAGTGGAGCTGTTCTCTGACTTGTTGGCTATTTTTAAAGCCAACAAGACAGAGAGCAAGACAATGTTTCTAATTTTTTCACCAACAACTTAGGCCGTTGTCTCCAACAACGGCCTAGGGTGTATTTATAAAATGGGGGTGCTCTCTGACTTGTTGGCTATTTTTAAAGCCAACAAGTCAGAGAGCAAGACAATGTTTCTAATTTTTTCACCAACAACTTAGGCCGTTGTCTCCAACAACGGCCTAGGATGTATCTATAAAATGGGGGTGCTCTCTGACTTGTTGGCTATTTTTAAAGCCAACAAGTCAGAGAGCACAACAAATTTTGTATATTTTCCTTCTATAACCTAGGCCGTTGCCTTCAACAACGGCCTAGGGTATATGTTTAAACTAGGTATATCCAAAAACTGGAACAATCATAACCTTCTATTAACGTAGGCCGTTGTTTGGAGCCACGACTTAGGTTAAAAAAAAAAACCTACAGTTATACTGAGCAGCTGAAGTTGCTACACTTGTACACCACCAAATTCCAAACACTTTGCCCTCATCTACATTCTCCGACTAAATTCATATATACAACCACCAAAATTACCCACCATAATTGACTATTAGAAATTAATAACAACTACATCAACTACACTTACACTTAAGAACCACATTATCCAATAATTAGTTACAAAAGGTTAAAACCCACAAAATCAAAAAAAAATAAAATTACAACCTCCCAAATGCATTGGCTAAGCACCGGGCGTGTAATGCTGTGGTGCTCGCCTCTTCCGGTAAGGGTTTCGGCACCGCATCATGGTTGGCGAGTCGGGGATTTCATCTTCGCCACCCTCCTCTTGTTGTACGTCACCGACAACCCTCTCCCCGCTCTCTTCATCCTCCGGTTCTTCGTGAGATTCTTCGTGAGATGGATGTGAAGTTGAACCTTGTCGTTCTCTTATCTCACGATCCCGTTGCCCCAGCAATGAACTTGGCCTACCCCTCACACTTTTGCGTCGGCCCCCCTCAGTCCGTATAATGCTCGATCCAAACGATCGACACATCCCAAAGCATCCATATTGCTACGGCATCCAAGGAGCATCCTCCGAGCAAAAGTCTTCATAGGCGCACCCACATTACTTTTTAGTACATCCGCGCATTCTTTTGCCATGTCTATCGTGTTATCAATCTAAATTAGAAAAAACCAACAAATTAAATAATTGAAAGAATTCATTCACTTCACGTGCGAAGAATTTTAAAATAAATATGAAGATTGAAGTTACCACTGTACGTATAGCTGTGGCCTTCGGTTGGAACATGGGTTGTGAACTGGAATATGCGGGTATTGGTTCAATCTCCCTCTCCTCAATTTCTCGCTGGATACCAGCAGGTAGTACGTATCGGGAGAGATGTACAATCGTGTATATTGTTGGAACCAAGTCATGTACTTTCCTTGCAGTCTTCCATCGTACGGCGGAACATTGACGAGTACAAGTGCAAATCGTCGCTCGTTCCATTCTGCAACGTGAACACGATGGTAATCTGCCCAATCATGAGTAGGCATGCGGCCGGTACCCCTAACGGCGTGTAACTCATGATCGTATAGGTTTGCGCAGCTTGGGGGACTATCTTGTTGAAGATTGAACTGACGAAGGACTCTTTCCGGTCGCGGATGCTCGACTATACCGAAGTTGATGAGGGGAGCCGTCGTCAGCCACAACTATGACCCGGTGGTGCATATTGGCGGTAGTCTTCCCACATGCTCGGGTGTATACGGCGCCCAAATCACGAACTTTTCACGTAGTTGGTCGAGCTCGTCTCTGTAGTACGTTATTACGCCCTTGGGGTTGTCTTTGTAACTCCTTGTACCAGCCCAATATACCCCCAATGGTGCTAACATAGCAGGATCTTCAGGTTGGGCCATCCAACCAGCCTTGGGTCTCTTAATGCGGGGACGACCCAAGTGCAGTCGCTCCCAGGACCAAATCTGTAACAAAACCATCGGTCCGGTCATTTCTGATCCTTCTAGCGCTACATGACACAACGACTTGTATAGCGTTGCCAACGCGCAGCTTCCCCAACTGTACCGGCCAGCTATGCCTAGGTCGGCGAGCAATCGTAGGTACATGAGGTGCACCGTATCGCCCGATGAGTTAGGCAATAGAACCCCTCCGATCACCGTTAGAATGTAGGCTCTGGTGTAGGACTGTACATAGTCGTCGGGCGATTCGTTGGTCAGCGTCTCATCAAAATGTTCCTTCAACCAAGATAGCCGGATTGACTGTCCTTGAAAAATGTCACCATTGTCTCCATCCGCCTCATCAAACTCTGTACCGAGCAGTTCGTTGCACATCTCTATTTTATCAAAATTAATATTGCCCGTCATGGCCAACCCATCTATTGGAAGACCGGATATCATCGCTATATCCTGTAGCGTCACCGTCATCTCACCGACCGGTAGATGGAACGTGTGCGACTCTGGCCTCCAGCGCTCCACGAGTGCCGAGAGAAGTGCTCGGTCGAGTTTAACATTCCCCATCATGCTGATTCCATAGAAACCGGCCGCTACAAGGTACTCGTGGGTGCGGGCATGCACCTTGATGGTCTCGTGGGTGCAGAAATTACACCTACGCGTCGTCCCACCCCACACTTCCGTGGATCTGTGGCGATCTTGCAAGGTTAGTTCGCCGGGATTTATTGGTCCTGGACAACGATGTCCTGTCATCGAAGAGGATGCACCAACCTGCACGAACCAAAAAACATTATTATTATTAGTCACAAATCAATATCACTAAATACAAAATTATGGACATTACAAATTATTAGTTCTCACATTCTCTGTGGAATGTTCCCCCCCCCCCCCCCCCCCCCCCCCCCCGTGCTTCGTGAGATGTCCTTCCCCTTCCGGTTCCCCTCATTCTAGGCATTTCTCTGTAACAAAGTTTGCATATATGACACTAATTAATCGGCGAAAATTAGCAAACACAAACCAACGAGATGAAAAAATTTCAAGAGTTCGTTTATACGCGTCAAAACAACACAAACGAGATGCAAAAATTCCTAAATTTTGCTGTCAACTAGGGCACACCAAACACAAGCCAACACACCTTGTAGAGGTCAGTTCCGACCCACGGTTTGAAATATACGCCCGTGTATCACCTTCACTCTTTAAAATAGAGCGGGAAGCGATACATTGACGTATCTCGCAAACCGTGGGTCGGAACTCGCAAATACAAGTTCCGTTGCGTTGTGAATGGTTAGCCCAACCTACGTGCATCGTTTCGTAATTTTTCAACTTCGTTTAAGCATTTTTTTATTGAGACCGAACTAAAAAAATTTCGAGGTAGTTTGAAGTTTTTTCGTATATGCGTGAAAACAACATAAACGAGATGCAAAAATTTCAAATTTTGGCCGTTGGGCCTGGCTCCGCACCCACACGCCAACGCAACTTGTACATGGGAGTTCCGACCAACGGTTTGAAAGATACGACCATGTATCGTTTACACTATTGAAAACTGAACGGAAAGCGATACATAGACGTATCTCGCAAACCGCGAGTCAGAACTCGCATGTACAGGATGGTATGACTTGTGAGTGGCCAGACCAACCTACTCGCAAAGTTTTGCTTTATTTGGACTTCATTTAAGCTATTTTCAACTCATAACGTATTCCACAAGTTCCGAGGTCGATTAAAGGTTTTTTTATATACGCATCAAAACAAGAAAAATGATAAACTTATTTCCTAAATTTGGGCGTCAACTCTGGCACACCAAACACGAGCCGCCGGAACTTGCAGAGGTGACTTTTCACTCTCGGTTTGAAAGATACGGCCGTGTATCACTTCATATCCGTTGTATGGAATTGAAATGATAAACGGACGTATCTCACAAATCGTGAGACGGAAATTGCCTATACAAGTTCCGTTACCTTCTACGCGGCGAGTCCGACCTACTCATACAAATTTAATTTTTTCATCTCGTTTTTTTTCATCTCCTATATTCCACCACTACAACTACCACTACTTCGTAGAAAATGTACACAACATACATGATCAGAGCTAATTATATACTCTCTAAATTATAGACTACACTACTACGCATATTACCAAAGAAGACAAATCCAAAATTGGAAAAAAATTCAATAGATTCAAAGAGTTCATTATAGTAGATTGGGATTAAGAAAATACCTGGTCCAAAGAGAGAGTGAGAGAGAGTTGGCGAATATGTGAGAAGCCTCTGCACGATGTTGTAGACAAAGGAAGACAATTGGTGCTAGGGTTTAGATGAGTTGGGAATTTGGATGTGAAATTAGGGTTTGCTGTATTCGGGAGAGGAAGAGAGAGATAGGGAGCTTTGCTGAGTTGGGCGGAGATCGAGAAGGCTAGGAAATCGATGGCAAGGAGTTGGGAGAGTGAAGTAGGGTTTGGGGATGGGTTTCGAGAGCACGAGCGAAAGAGAGAGAGCGTTTGTGACGAAGTGAGGGAGATGAAGCCCTGGGTGTGTACAAGTGTTTCGAAAAACACTTGTACATACCTAGGCCGTTGTTGGGAGCAACGGCCAAGGTATATTTTTTTGTTAAAAAAAACAACCTAGGCCGTTGCTCCCAACAACGGCCTAGGTGTTTTTTTCGACAAAAAAAAAAACTTCACGCCAAAAAAATGCTAAGTCTGAAACGTTTTTTGGCGTGAAGTGACGAAAATACCCCTCCGCTTTTGAGAGCCTTAGTGGGATGCTTAACGGGTTCAGATCTCAACCGCTGATCATGATCAAGATCAGATCGACGGTCAGATGTGCTGTTTTCCAACCCATTGAAAATATACCCGTTTTCAATGGAGCAAAACCCTATATATAATCTCACAAAACACATTCCACCCCCCCCCCCCCCCCCCCAACTTCAAAGTTTCCCCCCAAAATTCAAATTCAAAATCCCCCAAGACAACTCTTTTATTTATTTAATTATTTCTCTCTCTCTCTCTCATATATATATATATATATATATATATATATATATATATATATATATATATATATATATATATATATATATATATATAGGGAGCCCTTCGGTTGAGAACTAATTTTGGTGAGAACTCTGTGAGAACACACAGAGTAGACCCCCCCATGAAAAATTCGAACCTCCTTTATTTATTTAATTATTTCTCTCTCTCTCTCTCTCTCTCTCTCTCTCTCTCTCTCTCTCTCTCTCTCTCTCTCTTTCTTTCTTATATATATATATATATATATATATATATAATTAATATATATAATTATTTCTCTCTCTCTCTCTCTCTCTCTCTCTCTCTTTCTTTCTTTTATATATATATATATATATATATATATATACCCTTTGGTTGAGAACTAATTTTGGTGAGAACTTGGTGAGAACTCACGGAGTAGACCCCCCATGAAAAGTCCGAACCGACCATCTTGTTCTAAACAACTTAGATATCATAACATAAAGAAATCAAGTAATTTGAAGGTTATTTGCCCATCCATCAAATGGAGTAGAATTTTCAGCCATAAAATTTTGTGATGATTCCCTATATATATATATATATATATATATATATATATATATATATAATGATATTCAATCATACAATATATATAATGATATTCAAACATACAATTTATAATAATTCAATGTTTGGACAAAAATCTCATATGACTTGTTTTGTTATCCGTAGACTAATTTTAAAGTGTAGATAAAAAAATGAACAGTTCAATATTTTCAATTTATGTCCGGAAAAAAGTTTATAAGTGACTCTCTTAGAAGGAGTTCTCATATATATATATATATATATATATATATATATATATATATATATATATATTACAAGGCAATTTGAAAGAAAAAAAAATCAAGTGGCTTCCTTCAATTGAAACAAAATCATTGACTAAGATTTACCCTCCCAAAAGACATCCTGAAAGACATCCCGGCAATTTGAAGAAAAAATCAAGTGGCTTCCCTACAATTGAAACAAAATCAATGACTAAGATTTACCCTCCCCAAAGACCTCCCGGAAAACATTCAAGCAATTTGAAAAAAAATAAATCAAGTGGCTCACCTTCAATTGAAACAAAATCAATGACTAAGATTTACCCTCCTAAACGATCTCCGGAAAGACAAAAATTTTTTACCAAAATGACCCACTTTTTTTTAAAGTATTTACCAAACTGACCCACTTTTGAAAGTATTTACCAAAAAGACCCACTTGCTATCTCAGATAGCGAGGTTGGTTTAAACCTCACCGCTATCTGAGATAGCCAGTGTATGGCTATGTGTTTGAAGAATACATCAAGTATAGACTCTCTATTTGAGACAGCGAGTGTGTTTGTACTAAACTCGCTATCTCAGATAGCGAGTTTATGGTTGTATAGAAAATTCCTTAATCGACCATCACTATCTCTGATAGCAAGTGTCTTTATACCACACTCGCTAACTGGGATAGCGAGTGTAAGGTGTTTTCAACAAAATTCTCAACAAATTTGATTGTATCTCGGTTTTAGATATATCAAAGATCTCAACAAAATTCCTAACAAAATTTTCATGAAGTAGTACAAATTCTCAACTAAAACGCAAAAGTAGGCCAATACATATAATGGATCAAAATTTAAACTCTTGTTTTTCCTTTAAAACTTCTCTTCATAATATATGATTATGAACTATGCCCATCTAATTAAATTGCAGCATGTCCATTGAATCTACAATTTTCCCAATAGGTAGAAAATATCAAATTAGATGAAACAAATTCAAGACTGGCACTGTTGATGTTTCATTAAACAAATAACCAATTTAATAACAATTTAACCAACACCAATCCAACATGGTTATGAACAAGTTACACATATCATCACACAAATCACCATATAATTAACCAACATGCCTATGAATAAAACTTCTTATCAACAACTTACACATATAATTAACCAAATTAACCCAAAATCTTCTTCTCTATGATCAACACTGCTCTCTTCTTCTTCTCTATGATCACATCTAATTGCAAACAAAATTAACCCAAAATCTAATTGAAAACGTATGAAGACTTACCAAACAATAGATGAGTTCTTTTAGAAGGTAGATAACGAGGATGAGAAGAATGCACCCCTTCCGCCACAGTTGCCTTCACCGTTCTTGAAATCAACATAAATCGGGATCTACGGTGTTCGATTTAGGGTTTTGAGAGTGGGAGTAGAGAGGGTTGAGAGTGATGAAGTGAATTTGGGGAGATTTTGGCCGGATTTTGTTGGGAAAGTCGTCGATTTTGGAGGCGTGGGTTTGGGTTTCTTTCGAATTTGGGAGAGAGAGAGAGTGTAGGTTCAATGAAATGAGAGAGATCTGAGATAGAGAGTCTATAAACTTTCCCAATTGACACTTGCTATCTCAGTTAGCGAGTGCGGTATAAACACACCTGCTAACTGAGATAGAGAGTCTAAGCCAAGATTTTGCCACACACTCGCTATCTCAGTTAGCGAGTGTGGTACAAACACACTTGCTATCTGAGATAGTGAGTCTGAAGTTAGTTTTTTTTCCTTTTTTCCTTCTAAGTGTGGAGAAAAGCATAACCATACATTCGCTATCCCAGATAGTGATGAGGTATTTACCAAACTCGCTATCTGGATTTTTTTGGTAAATACTTTCAAAAGTGGGTCAGTTTTTTGAAGTGTCATTTTCGTAAAAATTTCGAAAAAAAATCTCCCCCCCCCCCCCCCCCCCCCCAAAAAAAAAGGTTTTCCAAAACTGATTTTTTCCCCCAAAAAATTTAAAAACTCCTCACTTTATTAATCTCTCTCTCATCTCTTACCTTTTTCAGATATATCTCTCTCTGCCCAGAAATTACCCAAGTACGTAAATTTCCCAATTTTCATGCTTTTTTAATATATATATATATATATATATATATATATATATATATATATACACTTCATTGGGTTAAATAAACTAGAACAACATAAACCTTCTGAGTTAAACCTAAAACTTAAATAAACTAGAACAACATAAACCTTCTGAGTTAAACCTAAAACTTTCAAATCTGATTGATGTTTATTTAGATTTTTGGGGTAAAGATAGAAATTTTTTATATTTGGGAAAAACTTGGCTTAAATCTAGAAAAGTTTTTTAGTACTTTCAGAATTGGGAAAAACTTGGCTGAAATGAAAATGTTGGCTGAAATGAAAAGTTTCAGATTTCAGGAATTATTGTCTGAAAACTTTCATATCTCAGGAATCTAAATAAACTTTTAGATTTCTAAAAATGTTAGCTGAATTGAAAAGTTTCTGAAAAAAAGTTTCATTGAATTGTTGTTTTACTGAAATGAAAAATCTAAACAACAATTTTTACCAAAATCTAAAAATTTCTGAGTTAAATATACACTTTCAGAGTTTACCCAATTTTTTTCCTATTAAAGCTATGTTTTGTTAAAGCTTTGGTGTTCTCAGGTTGATATATAGAGCACTGAGAGTATAGTATCTAAACTGAAAATATTTTAAAGATATATTTTAAAACTATATCTAAATTGAGTATAACTTTAAGTATATTTTAATTTTTCGTTAAAGCTTTGGCTTTGATGTTCTCAATTGGAAACATATCTATACTAAATCATTTACACATCTAAAATATTTTTGGTGTCATCAGTTTAGAGTTAATCGTCAAATATTTTGGTGTTAGTTGTGTTGGCTAGAGCCTTGATGGCTCTTACGTATGATAAAATAAAGAATTTATAAATACCTATGTGATTGATTTATGACATTCTAATTGTTTTTTTATAAGTTATCGTCAAGTTTCTAGCCTGAAGGTCTTGCATGTAAATGTTGATACCGATGTGATTTGTTAGTCAAACAGAATTGCATATATTTTACTGTTTATGCCGTAGGCACGTGCCCACAGACAAATCTAGTGTGTGTGTGTATGTGTGTGTGTGTGTGTGTGTGTGTGTGTGTGTGATCATTTAGGTACTGATCTTATAGCTTATTTAAGATCCAACACCATCTAACCTTTATAAGGTGTAGCATCTTAGATTTCTAAGATCCAATGGCTCCAAACACTTTACTTAAGTTAGAGCGGAAAATAAACAAACAAAAAACCCTGTTCAGTTCATTTTCTGCTCGAAAAGCATTTTGGTTCTACTGCAGCCGTCTGATCTTTCCAAGATGTGTGCTTTGATCACTACATGATTTGCGCCCATCATAAAACTTAAGTGAATGTGGAGTCTGAACTCTGTAGCTGTCTGATCTTCCCAGACACCATCATAAAACTTAGTTGAATGTGGGGTCTGAACTCTACAGCCGTCCGATATTCCCAAAAATTGAGCCTTGATCGCTCCATGATTTGTGCCTATCATAAAACTTAAGTTGAAATTTGGTGTGGACTTGAACTGGGTATTTTTAGTTTTTTTGGATATTTTTTTCCTTCCTTTCAACGCGTGGCGATTCTATCAGAAGGCCTTCCGATCTCTACAGAAAGAGAATGTTAGATTAAGTTATAAAAAAGGATCTTTTATATATATGCTAGATTTGCCCGTGGGTACGTGCCTACGGAACGTCTTCGGAACGATACAGCATATGAAAGCCTTGTAAACAGTAAAACAACAATTATGTAGCTTAAGTTTGAATAGTAAAACAATATTTAGTTGTAAATAAAAGTCCATGTTTCCATTAGTATATGTTGAAAAATAATTATAAATGGGGGCGTAAAATCCAACTTCTTAGAACTTTGAATGTGGAAAATGATAAAATTTAACTGTTGATGAGATTTGTAATTTTCAATTTAACATGAGCAATAAAAAAATACATAAAAAATCTAAAAATTTACAAATTTGAAATATGAAAATATGAATTTTTGAGTAAATAGAGAGAGAATGAGAGAGAGAGAGAGAGAGAGAGAGAGAGAGAGAGAGAGAGTGAGAGAAATAAATAAATAAATACATAAATAAAGGAGTTGTTTTAGGGGATTTGAATTTGAGTTTTTGGGGGGGGGGGGGGGGGGAGGGGGGGGGGGCATTTTGGGTGGGAAAATATGTTTTGTGAGGTTAGATCTGGACCATTGATTTCAACCCTATTGAATGAGAGCCACTTGATAGCTTTCTTTGTATTTTATTATATATATTAGAGTGAGAGAGAGAGAGAGAGAGAGTCCCCTTCCGTTGTACACCACTTTCGTGTGCACTCGCCCTTATGGCCATCTCATGGATGATCCAAATGTTTACATTGATCTACACGTTTATGGTAGTCTAAATATATAAAATCAATCATTTGAAATTCATTTTACCATCCATCATATCATTAAAACAAATGAACTATGGAAAGGTAATTTACCTTCGTATAAATACCTCAAAGTGTGGGGGTGTCTAGCAAAAATGGTAGTACCTAACCCAAAACAGGTCACCATCGGACCTAAGACGATCGATTGCATATTCATAGGCTATGCACACAACAGTAGTGCAGATCGGTTCTTGGTATACAAATCTGATATACCGGATATCCATGTAAATACAATAATGGAATCAAGGAATGCTTCATTCTTTGAACATGTGTTTCCGTGCAAGGATACTACGTACCCCAAACATACACGTGAATAAGAGAATGCAAGCACTTCAGTTGATGAACCAGAACATGATAATGATGAGCCTAGACGAAGTAAACGGGCTGGAACATCAAAATCATTTGGTCCTGACTTTGTGACGGCCTTTCTGTTAGAGAATGAGCCCAGAACTTTCAAGGAAGCCATGTCTATGACTGATGCTCCTATGTGGAAGGAAGAAATCAAAAGTGAAATAGACTCCATTATGCAAAATCATACATGGGAGTTAGTCGAATTGCCTTCTGGATGTAAAGCTCTAGGATGCAAATGGATTTTCAAACAAAAATTGAAACCAGATGGTTCAATAGAGAAACATAAGGCTAGACTTGTGGTACAAGGATTTAGGCAAAAAGAAGGCCTAGATTTCTTCGATACATATTCCCCAGTTACAAGAATAACATCCATAAGAATGTTGATAGCTATTGCAGCTCTACGTAACCTGGAAATACATCAAATGGATGTTAAAACTGCATTTCTAAATGGGAACTTAGAAGAAGAAATATACATGAAACAACCTGAGGGTTACGTAGTTCCTGGACAAGAAAATAAGGTGTGCAGGCTTGTAAAATTACTGTACGGCCTGAAACAAGCTCCAAAGCAGTGGCATGCAAAATTTGACAATGTTATGATGTCAAATGGTTTCAAAATAAATGAATGTGATAAATGTATCTACATCAAAGATACTCCAAATGGATATATTCTGGTCTGTCTATACGTAGACGACATGCTCATTATTGGAAGCAATAACGACATTATCAAACAAACTAAGAGCATGCTTAGTGGTAAGTTTGACATGAAAGACTTGGGAGTTGCAGATGTCATACTAGGAATTAAAGTTTCCAGGACATCTGAGGGGATTACTTTGTCTCAAGCTCATTATGCTGAGAAAGTACTTGAAAGATTCAAGAATTATTCCAATGGGACAGCAAAAAGTCCCGTCGATCCAAGTCTTCACCTGTTCAAAAATACAGGCGAAAGCATATCACAACTGGAATATGCACGTGTAATTGGTAGTCTGATGTACCTAACAAATTGTACAAGACCGGACCTAGCACATTCGGTAAACGTACTGAGCCGATACACGAGTAATCCAGGACGAAGTCACTGGAAAGGAATAACTAGAGTATTGAACTACTTGCGACATACTCAGAGTTATGCGCTGCATTACACCAGATATCCAGCAGTATTGGAAGGTTACAGTGATGCCAACTGGATATCAGACTTAAAGAACTCAAAATCCACAAGTGGATATGTTTTCACACTTGGTGGTGCAGCTGTGTCATGGAAATCCTCTAAAAAAATGCTATTGGCCAGATCCACCATGGAATCTGAGTTTATTGCTTTAGACAAAGCGGCAGAGGAAGCAGAATGGCTTCGAAACTTCTTAGAGGATATTCCAATGTGGGAAAAACCAGTGCCTGCCTTATGTGTACACTGTGACAGCCAATCGGCTATAGCACGGGCACTGAGTTGTATGTATAATGGTAAGTCTCGCCATATCAGAAGGCGACACAAAACCATTAGACAACTGCTCTCAAATGGAGTAATCTCTATAGAATATATAAAATTGGCCGACAACCTAGCGGATCCATTTACTAAAGATCTGTCGCGAGAGCAGATTGTGAGATCATCAAGAGGAATGGGTTTAAAGCCTATGACGAAAGAGGATACTTGATGGAAACCCTACCTAGAAATTGGAGATCCCAAGATCTAGGTTCAAAGGGACAACTAAATCTTGTTGAATCGACGAAAGCACTGAGAGATTAACATCTCATACCCATTCTTAGGATGATAAAATAAGTGCTGCCTGCAAATAGTTAGGATAAGCTTGGCTTTTAATGATTCCCATAGCTTTGAAATAAAAGTGGGGTATAGCAGGATACTCTTTATGGGCAATCACCTTGTGAGTGTGAAATGGGGCCATTTCTAGGAGAATGAAGAGAGGCTACATTCTCCAAGTTCACTCATGATTAACCAGGGATGTTCAAGGCCAAAATGAACACAACAAGAGAACTTAGTTCTGTGAGGAGATGAAACTGTGTGATAGTTATTGTCTAGGTTCACATGAACGCCCGGGTAGTTCAAGACATCATGATCACTACCTGGTCAAGTGAATCCGATAGCTAATTACTAAGGGTGGTTCAAAGTTGAAAAATTACTACCATTCCTGATGCAGTGATTTTCCGATTGTACTCTCAGAGTCTTTCTGTCATGTTTTTTATTTTTTTGTCGTGTCTGGATTACATGGTCTGCTAATTTCCATT
Organism: Hemerocallis citrina; assembly: GCA_017893485.1. Lineage (NCBI taxonomy): Eukaryota > Viridiplantae > Streptophyta > Magnoliopsida > Asparagales > Asphodelaceae > Hemerocallis > Hemerocallis citrina. The sequence continues at coordinate 43,406,502 of CM030361.1, forward strand.
CATGTGGGGGATTGTTGGAATTAATTTTTGCAGTTTTTCGGGTCGGATTCCGGCAAGCTCCGGCCACCGGCGGCACCGAAAAATGAGTGGATTGCGATCCTCTCGACGAGTACTATTCCGTAGTATACTCACTTGCCAAAAACGAATTCCGTATGAATGAGAAATGTTGATCCAAAGTTGGGTACTTTAAATGTACTAACTTGGCAACTGGGAGAAAATAGATAGTCCCATATTGGAAATTGGAAATAATTTTGTCTAGTATATATACTAGAAAACTGGACTAAAGGGCGTGGCCCGGGGGTTACCACTAACGTGTAGTGGAGAGAGGACTTAGCCAAAATGACAAACACGCACGCGCGCGTGCGCGCCAGGCCCGGCTCCGGCCTCGGCCTCGGCCTCGGCTTCGGCTCCGGCCTCGGCCTCGGCCTCAGCTCCGGCTCTGGCCTCGGCCTCGGCCTCGGCTCCGGCTCCAGCTCCGGCCTCGGTTCCGGCTTCAGCTTGGTCTGGTCTGGTCTGGTCTGGTCTGGCTTAAATTTTTTATTTTATTTTTGCCCAGACGAACTCTTCCCCTACTGAACTGAAAAAGGCTTTTCAGATTCAGTAACTGGTGCCCATTACTCTGTAACAGCAGAGTAATGGCTCACCAGTTATGAATTTGAAGAGTCCCCATTACTCTGCTGTTACAGAGTAATGGCAGCTGCTGAACAGTCTCCAATCCAATTTCCTCTATATAACCAGACAGAGGCTTACATACAGATACAGAATTTTTTACATTTCTTTCTTCTTCTTCTCCTCTGCGTCAGTGTTAACTGAGAGTACAACACAGATAACAGTTCGTTGTCTCTGGAGCAAGGGTGCTGCATTCTTCAGAGAAGGTACAGTTGTATCCTGGGAAGTAATTTGACGGTAACCGTCACACTACGGGGCAAATTCTGCTTTAAGGACAGAGATTTCAAGTCTCGACTCTGTGTAGATTTTCTACTTACTGTTTTCTTCAATTCATTTTGATTTCCTTCACAAATTCTGTTGGAATTTTTTAATTATTTTATATTCAGGTTCTAACAACTCTTTCGTCGAGATGCAGTTCTTGGTCGAAGGCAGTGCTTTGACGACGGCGGTGCCTTTGTCGAAGGCTTCGATCTTGGCAACGACGTGGAGACAGAGAGGCAGAGGCATTAGGGTTTTGAAGAAGAATAAGCCAGGGTTTGGTAATTTGATTTTACGGGTTTTGGAGTGATATTGGGTTTGCACCCGGAACTGCTTTACTCTTAATACTTCTTTTCTCTTTTTCTATTGGATTTCGTTTATGGGTTTGGCTTGGAAAAATCAACCCGTCTCTATATTATGAAGCAACCTGGGCTTTTCTTGCTTTCATTTATTCCAAAAAAATAAATCCAACTCCTTATTTGCTTGGAGTTTTTGGAGGTTGAATGTTACAAGGAGCTTGGATCATGGGTTGATTACCCGTTCCTTTCTCCTCTCTCTGTTAGAGTTTGGAACTGTGAAATTACTCTTGAGTTGTGTAGAACTCAAGGTCGGGGCTTGAGTTTGCAGCCTGGAGTTGATTCGATGCCTTCGTTGCTTGAGTTTTATGGCTCTTTTGATGAGTCATGACTTCCTGTGCTTGTCAACTTGTTTTGTGGGATAAGCCTCTCGTCGCTGACCAAGTGCCACTTCGTTCACCTGTATCTTCGGATTGCTCTTTTGTCGACCAAATATTCTATTATTCTCTTGTTTTGTCAACCGAGCATTTCACCGTTAGACATGTGTTCTGTTGGTCTGCGAGCTAAACGCTTTTACCATTGGATCTTGTTTATGTAGCTGTTCTAGAAGATCTGTAGTTTTCTTGCTGTTTGATCCCAACAAATTTGTTGAGACAACTCTGATATAGAATTGACGTAGAACTTGTTGTTTGATCCCAAAAAGTTTAGAGAGAATCTATGACAGAGTTGAACGTTGAACTTGCCGTTTGCGCCTAGCAAGTTTTGGGGAGACAACTCTGAGATGGATTTGGATGTAGGACTTGTCGTTTAATGCCAGCAAGTTTTATGAGGCAACTCTGACCTATTGTTTGTTCCCAACAAGTTTGTAGGGGCAACTCTGACATGGAATTGAAGGTAGAGCTTGTCATTTGCACCCAGCAAGCATGTAGAGAACTCTGCGACGAAGTTGGATGTTTGAATTTGCTGTTTGCGCCCAACAAGTTTGTAGAGACAACTCAGTAGCTTCCGAATATCAATCATCTTTGTCATCCTCTTTGGCCTTCTCCACGTGCTGGGCATGCTTTCTTCACCCACCTCGAACTGACTACCTTCCTGGTCTGTACCTAGAGTTCCTCGACCTATAGGTGGAGTGGCTCCTCCACTTTCTCTACTATTTTTCTGAGTTGAAAGTTCAAGGGTTAGCTGTTTCTTCCGTTGGCCTTCATTTATCTCAACTATGTTCAACCTTCTTTTGATTCTTAACATTTGTCACCATTTATCGCAGTGTTTTTAACAAAAATGAGATACACAACCCTTTTCCTGCCGCTTTCGATAAACGTAGGAATAGATGTCCTCAAAATAGGACGTGTCTATCACCGCATTTTTAATAAACGCCAGGAATGACCTTTTTGTAATGCTCGTTCTACTAACCACAAATTTTGCCAATTTTCAGGATCTCTCTCTCTCTCTCCCTCCCTGCTGGTTGCTTAACTACCACAATGAATCGACTTAGGGGGTGTTAGAATTTGGAAGTTTGGAAAAAAAATTCCATTTTTGCAAATTTATTAAAATTTGCAATTCTAAAATTTCAAAAACAACTTCGACAATTGCAGCCAAAAGTTTAAAAAACCAATGTGGGTTTGCTTATTTTGGTGTGAGAGCAAACAGAAAGTGAGTTCTTTTTTAATGGAAACTAATAAAAATCTGATCTTTGATCTTTGCCGTGAAATGCGGTTAGAGCTACTGAGATTAAATCTGGATCGTTGACCGACCACCGTGATCTGAATCCGATGATTGCTGACGCGGCCGATGGACCTGCAAAATCCTGAAACACCGGTGGGTGGCCTCGACGATAGACCCTCCGACACTCAAGTCAGAACCAGAAAGGAAAAGAGAGTTAGAGAGAGAAACTGGCGAATTGTTGATTACCTTCTGACTGTGGAGGGGGGAGGGTATTTATAGGCCTGAGAAATATATCAAGAGATTGATTTAGATTCGTTGGATCGATATGAATTCCTTATCATCTTTATGTTTCTCCCCCTCAAGAGATAAATTCTCTTGTTAGGGGATAAGAGATTTAACTTCTAGCCTTCATGGGCTGGGTGTCTCTCCTATGGGGCATAGTCTGTCTATTTTTATGGGCTTGGAAGAAGCCCATATCTTGTAGAGGGGCATGGAGAAGGCCGGGACCTGTTAAGGAGGTCCGTTATGATTAATCTGCCTGTAGAAGTTTTGAGATCTGTGCTGAAATTGTACGGCCCTGATTTGCTGTGATTTTTACCATCATCATAAGTCCCCCACTCCCGGAAGGTAATTTTCTTGGCTTTCAGGGAGTAGTATGTCTTACTTTTGGACTCTGGAGTATAATCTTAGTCATCAGGGTATTCGGAGATACCTGGAACTGATCTGTGGCTTCTGAAGGCAGTGAATATCTTCCTAGATTTTCCATTATTTTTTTGGAATTTTTTTCAATTTTAAAACCACTTTTTCGGATTTTATAATTAATAAATCCAATTTTAACTTATTTTTTGGAATTTTAAATTAATTTTGGAATTTAAATAATTATTTTTGGATTTTTAATTAAGTTTTTGAATTTTAAATGATTTTTGGGGATTTTTTGTGGATAATCAGAGCTCGCACGCTTTTTGATGCGATCTAAGTCGTCGATCAGGGCGAGCTCGCATGCTGATGCACTTGGGCAGCTGTGATGAGGTCATTGTAATTCTTAGCAATGTGGTGCGAATTTTGGTGCGATCAGGTTCGTTGATCAGATACTGGCTCGCCCGCTAATGCACTTGGGCTGCTGTGATGCAAGAATTTGCTAAGTAGGCACCGTGGTTCGAGCATTGAGGGGGATCAGACTGTGGAGATGGAAAGCGATGCAGTGGGGAAGACGAAGGGCGATGTGGACGCATCTGAGCCGCTCATCACACTTGAGCTCAAATTTTAGAGGAATCCAAGGGTCAGGAATTCAGCGGGAAACCTTAGCTCGGCCAAAAAAATTTGCCGAGCTATGGGCTTTTGATCCTACTCGAACTATGGTTTGTTGCCCTTGTCGAGCTGCCACAGCATCAAACTAAGAGCTTTGGGGCGAGCTACGACTTGGTGACCCCCGTTTGGATGACTTAAGCCTTCGTCGAGATTGTTTTCAACTTTGTCAAGTTATGCAAGATTGGTCACCGAGATATGAACTCTTTCGCTTCGCCGAGCTATGGGGCTCACAATTCCTTGCTGAGCTATGGAGATCGATGCTTCACCGAGCTACGGAGCTCACAATTTCTCACCGAGCTATGCCCTATTTCAAAGTTTTCGTGATGCTATGTTTTTGCTGACCCATTCTTCCTTGCCGAGCTATGAAGCTTGCCGTCGAGCTATGAGGGCTTTGAGCATTTCTCCGAGCTATGGTGTTTGGTCATTGGCAAGCTATGGATTTCGGCGATCTGCTGCGCCTCGCCGAGCTATGAACTTCACCATCTTCCCTCCTTCGTCGAATTAAGAGCCTCGCCGAGCTATAGAGTTTTAAAACCATCATCGAGCTATGAAGATTCTTGATCGAGCTATGAGCGAGCTATCGATCTTCGGTTAAGCTATGGGTCTGAATCCCCATTGTTAAGCCTCGAAGCAGTTGAGCTGTGTAAGCCTCTTATCGACCAAGGGTTAAGCGGAGCTCTAGACAAAGCGGAGCTTGGAGTTGGAGTCGTGGTGCTCGGAGTTGGAGTGAGGAGGAAGAGAGCTTTCAGTCGAGCTCTGTTTCGAAAGGAGAAGTTTGAGGAAGAAGAAGGGTTACGAGTTTGGAGTTTGCGGGTTTGGAAGCCGTACCCGTAACCCGTTTAGATCCATATCTTTAGGACTTTGGGTATTTGGGTTTGGTTTGTGGATCTGAACCCAACCCGAACCCTAATTCTTCTTTTCCTCTCCTTTTGGACCCGTGAGGTTTTGTTGGGGATTTTTTGGACTTGGATTTGCATATAATTGTGTACATATGTGTATATATGTAATTATTTATATGTGTGTACCAAGTTTTTACTTCATATCTCTCAAATTATATGTGAAATAGAATCTTTTTCGGGCTTTGAAGCAGGAGTTTTTGTCGATGTCGACGTTATTCTTGTTGATCAAACATCTCATCGCTTATTTTGATGAACCACTCTTTTATTGACCAAGCATTTCATCGTTGGACGGACATTCTATCAGTCTAAGAGAAGAGTGCTTTGATCGTGAGATCTATAGCTGACCTATATGAGCTATTGCAGACTTGCTGTTTGATCCCAGCAAGTTTGTTGTGGCAATTCCGAGACGGAGTTGAACGTTTGGACATGCCATTTGTGCCCGACAAGTTTTGTACAGAAAACTCTTTGACTGAGTTGATGTAGAGATTAGTGTTTGATCCCAGCAAGTTTGTAGAGAATTTTGTGATGGAGTTGGACGTTTGAGCTTTCCGTTTTGGCAAGTTTAGAGGCAAATCTAAGATAGAGTTGATGTAGAGTTTGTTGTTTGACCTTGGCGAGTTTGGAGAGGCAACTCGTAGTGGAGCTGAGTTGGGACTTGCTGTTTGATCCCATCAGGTTTGGAGAGAACTTTGTGATGGGGTTGGACGTTTGAGTTGGCCGTTTTCGCCCGACAAGTTTGGAGAGACAAATTTTTGACTAAGTTGACATAAAGCTTGCTGTTTGATCCCAGCAAGTTCAGAGACAACTCTGAGATTAAGTTGATGTAGAAAGTGCCGTTTGACATCGATGAGTTTGGAGAGGCAACCCATAGTAGGGTTGGTGTAGAACTCACTTGTTTGATCCCAGCAAGTTTGGGGAGAACTCGTAGTGGAGTTGATGTAGAAATTACCGTTTGATCCCGGTGGGTTTAGAGACAACTCTGAGATAGAGTTGATGTAGAGACTCCCGTTTGATCCCGACGAGTTTAGAGACAACTCTGAAATAAAGTTGATGCAGAGACTGCTGTTTGATCCCGACGAGTTCAAGGAGAGCTCTGTTACAGAGTCAGACGTTTGAGTTCGCTGTTTGCGCCCGACAAGGTAGTGGTGGATTCCCGCGTTGAAAGGAATCGAGCAAGGAGCGGGGCAATGTTCTCATTTTTTGGAGTCAATGAGTTGTTTAATGGAGCTCGTTTGAAAAGTAAGGCATTGAACTCGTTGTTTGGAGTCAACTAGTTGTTGATGGAGCCTGAGCGAAGAGCAGATCGCTGAACTCGTTGTTTGGTGCCCACGATTTGTTGATGGGTCTCAAGCGGCAATCAGAGCATAGAACTCATTGTTTGGAGCCAACGAGCTATTGATGGAGCTCAAGTGGCAATCAGAGCGAAGAACTCGTTGTTTGGAGCCAACGAGCTATTTGGTGGAGCTAGAGCAAAAACCAAGGCGTTGAACCCGTTGTTTGGAGCCAACAAGTTATTAATGGAGCTTAAGAAGTGAGCAGAACATTGAAATCGTTGTTTGGAGCCCACGAGCTGTTGATGGAGCTCAAGTGGCAATCAGAGCATAGAACTCGTTGTTTGAAGCTAACGAGCTATTTTGTGGAGCTTGAGAGAAGACCAAGGAGTTGAACTCATTATCTGGAGTCAACGAGTCGTTGTGGAGCTCAAGCGGTGAGCAGAGCATTGAAGTCGTTGTTTGGAGCCAACGAATTGTTGATGGAGCTCAAGTGGCAATCAGAGCGTTGAACTCATTATTTGGAGCCAACTAGTTGTTTGGTGGAACTTGGGCGAAGACCAAGGCATTAAATTCGTTGTTTGGGGCCAACGAGTTGTTGATGGAGCTTGAACGTAGACCAAGGTGTTGAACTCGTTGTTTGGAGCCAACAAGTTATTGATGGAGCTCAAGCGGTAAGCATAGCATTGAACTCGTTGTTTGGAACCAACAAGTTATTGATGGAGCTCAAGTGGTGAGCGGAGCGTTCAAATCATTGTTTGGGGCCAACGAGTTGTTGACAAAGCCTGAGCGAAGATCAAGGCATTGATCTCGTTGGTTGGAGCCAACAAGTTGTTGACGGAACTCAAGTGGCATTAAACTTGTTGTTCAGGATTGACGAGTTATTGGATGGAGCTCAAGCGGTGAGCAAAGCATTGAACTCGTTGTTTGGAGCCAACGAGTTGTTGATGGAGCTCAAGTAGCAATCAGAGCATTGAACTCGTTGTTTGTAGCCAACGAGTTATTTGGTGGAGCCTGAACAAAAAGCAGGGTATTTGAACTTGTTATTTGGACCCAACGAGCTATTTGGTGGAGCTTGTACGGAGAGCAGAGCGTTGAATTCGTTGTTTGGATCCAACCAGTTGTTGACGGTGCTTGAGCATAGCATAAGAGGTCAAACTCGTTGCTCAATGTTGACGAGTTGTTGACCGGAAGAACTTAAGTGGCGTGCATAGCGCCGAACTCATTTTTAGAGTGAATCATTTTGGGGGTGTTCTGAATCTTCTTAATATGGAAGTGAAGTCACTTGTGTTTGTTTAGCGTTGAAGTGATTCCATTCTTCTCTTTGGCGACAAATAGTTGTGTACATCCAACAAGGTCCTCGGGGCATTGAGTTTGCTCTCCTTCGCAATACACGGTGCTTGGGAGAGTTGGGATTCTTCCGTTTGCACAGTGCTTTAAGAGAGATGGAGTTGGAGCTTATTCTGGTGAAGATGATCAGATAAACCTGGAGCTTGCCTGCCTAAGAAAGACTTGTCTTGAATTTCATCATCAAGAGTTGAGGCGGCTTTATGGAACTGTTAGTTGGTAGGAGTCTGATGAAGAGTTTTGGTTCTGTTAGGTAGAGCATCTCTCCAGCGTGTAGCGGGAAGAGCAACTTGCATGACAATCTGTTGTACCGTGTTCGCAGGACTTTTATTAGCGATTCCTAGACATGAAACGTAGACTCATTGTAATTCTGTTGTTGTAATGAAACTTGTAGTTTAAGGAATAAGAAGTCTTCTACGTGTCGGTGTCTTGTCCTGTGATTCGTCGTCTTGGGGGTTGGCTAGTCGTATGAGCTGCTCTTGGGGAGAGTTAGACTCTAGACTTGCCATTTTGTATTTGTAGATATTTGTAGTGGTACTGGATCTGAACATATGGGTTTGCAATAGTTCTGTGATTTTTGATGAAATCTCTTCATATGCTTGATCCTTGTTGTCAAGGTTGGTGTGCCATCGACTGAGTTCTTTGTAGCTAAATAACATGGCCTCAAGTCTATTGTGTATAGATAACGAACCGTCGATGGTGTGTGACGGAGTTTAGAACATCTCCGTCTTGAACTCAACTAGTTGTAAGAGCAACTCTGAGGGAGAGTCATTTTCCAAACTTTCTGTATGGGTTCTCCGACAAATTGTGAGAGTCACATCGAGTGGAGAGTTGAACTTTAAGTGTTGCTTATTACAAGTGATACTGGAGTAACTGCGATCCATGATTTTGGACCTCCTAATCCGTCTTCAAGGAATTTTAACTAGTTTCATGAACAAGTCAAATGGCGAGTTGAACTCTGAACGTGCTTAATTGCAGGTTGTTAAAGTAACTCCGATCCATTGGTATGGATTCCGAACTTGTTAGTTTAGGTAGTAACAGGTTGTAGGAGCAGATTGAATGGCGAGTTGAACTCTGAACATGCTTAATTGCAGGTTACTAAAGTAACTCCGAGCCATGGGTATGAACTCCGAACCGGTCTTGGAGGCGCTAACGGGTTGCAGGAGCAGATCGAATGGCGAAGCGCACACTGAACTTTCTTTATTGCAAATTGTTAGAGTATCTTCGAGCCATGGGTATGAACTCTGAACCCGTCTTATGGAAAGCTTGTAACGAGTTTTTAGTGCTGCTCTAGGCATAAGTTGCGCGTTTAGCTCGTTGTTTGCTTAAGTATTAACAGGTTGCAGGAGTAGATCGAATAGCAAAGCGCACTCTGAACTTGCTTCATTGCAAATTGCAAGAGTAACTTCGAACTATGGGTATGGACTCCGAAACCATCTTGTAGGAAGCTTTCGACAAGTTTTTGGTGCCATTTTTGGGTATAAGTTTGACACTCAACTTATTGTATACTTCTGTTAGCTTGTACAATAACTTTGCAAAAGTTCATACTACATTTTAATGGAAAATAAAACCAAGCAGATACTCCAGTGGCTGGCCGTTATTACAAATTGAAAAAAATTGCTGCAAAAATTCATACTTCATTTTATGGGAAAATAAAACTAAGTGGCTGCTCTAGTGGCTGGCCGTTAATACAAATTGAGAAAATTTGCTTATACTACTAAGAGATGACATTTCAGACGCCCTTCTTCACCTTCGCAATGTGTTCTACTTTCTAAGTCTTTGCTGATATCTCCTTCCCCCTCCCCCCCCGGGTCTTCAAGTTGATGAGCCGTTAGACGAACAACTTGGTAGAGCTTGCCTGGACTTGCCTGTTTTGGATGGAGCCCCTCATTGTTTTGCATAGAGAAAGAACAATCTTCTGATGCACCAATGCATTTAGGCATGACTATTTGTCTCCGTTGAATGAGCGGAGTGGCTTTGGGCGAGGGATTCAGGATTATTATTGTGTTATGATGAGAACCAGTTTGGACCTGCTGAGAGATATTTGGCAGGGTTGGAAGTTCTTGGTAGAATTGTTTGTGGCAGTGACTTCAAGCTTGTTTACTGTCTTGAAATTATTGTGACTGTTTTTTTACGGTAGCTATATGGCGTCGAAGGGGAGAACCGAGCCCCGCATTGTAGCGGTGTAGCATGCTCGTGTTGCCTGTTGGCTTCCTACAGCTTGGCCTACGCCAGCTGTTGTTGGAAACTTCATTTTTATGTGAAATGCGGAGGTAACTGCATGGAAGGCGGGTAGACCGGGATGGCCGAATATAGCGTTGTATGCATGTAACACCCCTGCCCCTACTCGGACAATTTTATACAATTTATTTAAAAAATTATTTATAGTATAGTCCAACTGCCCACTACAGCCTGCCTCTCAAAAGGTGGTTAACTGGATTGGTGACTCTTGATCATAGGCTATATTATTTATTATTATTTTATTTTAGTTCAATCCTGATATGGGACTATTCTAAATCACATACCCTCTCTCGTCCATGACACACAGCAACCCTCCCTCAAAGGTGGGCCCCATGCGCCAAGTCAGCGCCTCAGACAGTAGGCACTGTCATCTCAAACTCCAGGTGGGCCCTTCCCTGACGCATCGGTGATGTCACCCTCAAACAACAGCAGCAACTACTGCTCTGTTCTTCAGCCCGTGTGCCCCCCTCTATCTCCACTTTAATACAATTTATATTTTTGCCATTCACTTCCTATATATATATATATATATATATATATATATATATATATATATATATATTTGAAATTATGGGGTGTTAGAATGCAACTTGGACATCGACTACCATAAAGCTCATTGCTTCCGTTCGAATAGCAGAGGCCTTTCCTGCTGTCACATCTAGTGGGACGACTCATTCTACTTGAACGGGGACACCGGAGAATCCGTCGAGTGTACAACCAGTTGGTTTGAATCGGTCTCAGGAGAACTTGAGAGCCTCGAATGTGGCCATGAAGAGAATATTTACTGAGCTGCCACTGTCCACCAAGATGAGGCATACCTCATGATTCACCATGCAAAGGTTTATGACCAATGCATCGCAATGAGGTGTTCAGACGTCTTCTAAGTCCTTGTCAGAGAAAGATATTGGGACCTCGGTGGTTTTGGCAGGTGAAATGTTATCTATGGAGTTAATTTTCTTACGAAAGCTTTGCGGGAGGAGTTGGAATCTCCTCCCATGGGCATCCGTGAATGGAGTTGAGAATGGCTATGTGTTTAGAGTCTTGCGATTCGGGTGACCTCTTTTGACGCTTATTAGCTCACCGGGGCAGAGGGTTTTGGTGTCGTTATCTTTCTGAACGAAGTTGGAGAGATAGCTCCTGCGAATCAGAGCTTCTCGTTCTTCTTTAATGGCTCGATAGTTGTCAGTAGTGTGTCCATGATCTCTGTAAATTGTGCACCACTTAATTTTGTCTCTTCTCTTGCTAGACGTTGACATCTTAGGGGATGGCAGATTATTCTGTCCTTCTCAACTTCCATGAGGATGGCTGATACGCTTGCATTGAGATGAGTGAACTTGTTGAAGCGTGGTGTTGGAATTGGACGGCGTTGACCTGTGCCGTTTTTCTGAAACTTCCTGAGTTCTTCCTTGCTTGTATTCTTCCATTTGTTCATGGAAGATGAATTGTTTTTGTTTTGTGGATAGAGAGCTTCCTCGACCCTGATATACTTGTCACTCCTGTCCAGGATCTCAGTGAAACTTTTTGGTGGCTTTTTACGAGAGAGGCTTTCAGGTCTTTGTTAGTGACGTTGAGGTGGAAAGCTACAGTGACACTGAAGTGTTCAAGGAGAAAATTGACATTTCTTCTGCCGTAAAGCGTTTGACAAAGTCTTTCAGCATTTCTCCATCTCTTTGTTTCAGTTCCAATAGATAGACAGTTATTTTTTCAGCCTTGCGGCTAGTAACGAAGTGCGCAATGAAAAGCTCCTCGAGCTGATTGAAAGAGAATATTGATTCTGGAGTTAGGTGCGAATACCATTTCCTTGCTGATCCTTTCAGCGTGGTGGGGATTGTTCGACACATGAGTGCATTGGTGGTGTTGTAGACCATCATGAGTGTTTTGAAGCTCTTTATATGGTCGGCCGGGTCTGATTCTCCATTGTAGGATTCAAATTGAGGAGCCTTGAAGTCCCTTGGGATGGGTGCATTGAGGATGGCTCTGCTGAAAGGCGGTCGACTAGGGCGGTAGGCCCTGATGGAGAGGTTTCTCTCATTCTTCATATGTTCTAGACGATCTTCTACTTCTTGGATACGGAGAAGGGCTTGGTCATCCTTCCCATGGGACCCGGTTGAGTCAGCAGATCCTTCGTTGAGGGGCGGCCCAGATCTTGACTTCCTTGGATAGCTTGGAGGATGTTGAGCTTGAACTTATCCAATTTGGCCTAGTGACTGGGGCATTTTCCCGCACAAGAAGCTTTCGCCTCTCACGAGACGGGCTCTTTATTATGGTGCGTCCCCCAGTGAGAGGAGGATTGCCTTGATCTCTGTCTAGGAAAGTTGGTTCTCTGGTTTGCTTGATGTCCCGGGCGGGAGTCCTCAGATCGGGTGCGCCTCTCCTCCAGCTGGGTTCGCAGATCGGTTCCCTGTTGCCTGTCACTGATGATGTGGCGGAGATCTCTAGACCCCCGAGAGCCTCGCGAGGCCATTGAATTAGTTGAAGCATTATGGAATGAGATGTGGTCATGCTGAGGATGTTGTTCATGATGGTTTTGTCGGGAGCCCCCCAGTGCCTCTCTGTTGGAAGGAGCTTCATTAGGATGTCGGGGTGACTGTTGAGGAGGAATTGGATCTTCTATAGGAGGAGTTGGTTGAAGAAGAGAATTGGGGCAACGGCTTGAGGCCGCCCCTCTACCTCTTATTCTTGGTGGCATGAAAGCAAGTCTGACTTGTGTAGTTTTCCACAGACTGAGCCAATCTATTGCTGCTTATTTTGGTGTAGGAGGAAATAGATAATGAGTTCTTTTTAAATGGAAACTACTAAAAATCTGACCTTTGATCTTTGCCGTGAAATGCTGTTAGAGTTCCTGATATTGAATCTAGATTGTTGACTGACCACCGTGATCTGAATCCGACGGTTGTTGACGTGGCCGATGGACCTGCAAAAAGCCTGAAACACTGGAGGGTGGCCCCAGCGATAGACCCTCCGACGCTCAAGTCAGAGCCAGAAAGAGAAAGAGAAACTAGCGAATTGTTGATTACCTTCTGACTGGGCGGGGGGGGGGGGGGGGGGGGGGGTTGGAGAGAGAAGGATATTTATAGGCCTGAGAAACATATCAAGAGATTGATTTAGATCCGTTGGATCGATATGAATTCCTTATCTCCGTTATGTTTCTCCTCCCCAAGAGATAAGTTCTCTTGTCAGGGGATAAGAGATTTGACGCATATCCTTCATGGACTGGGTGTCTCTTTTAGCGGGCTTAGTCTGTCACTTTTTATGGGCTTGGAAGAAGCCCATGTCTTGTAGAGGGGCCTAGAGAAGGCCCGAACCTGTTAAGGAGGCCCGTTATGATTAATCTGCCTGTAGAAGCTTTGTGATCTGTTATGGAATCGTACGACCCTGATTCACTGCAATTTTTACCATCATCAGTAGGCGCCACTCCACATATGTTTTTCCGCAAATATGGGCTGTCAGAAATAGAAGCTCATAAAATTTTCCCAAGGTTCCATTTTTGGTTAGATGCAGGGCCGGCTGGGCGACCGCACAGGGCCCACTTCAGGGGAGGGGCCTAATTTTTTTTAAGTATAATGGATTAATGGTCTTATAATTAATATAATTGATTAATGGGTTTGTAATTAATTTTTAGGGGAGGGCCCAATTTAATAATCTCTCTCTCTCTTCCATTGTCACTTCAACTTCTTCAAAAAAAAATTTCGTCCAGCCTCTACATCTTGTTCAAATTCTCTCTCTCTCATTCACTCTCTCCCTGAACCCCTTCCGCCATCTTCAGAGTTCAGAATTTCAGATATTCTTTAAATTGTCAGTTGAGAATTTTCGTTTATTTCTGTTAGTTGTAGGTCTTCAATTTATTATGTTTCATTTGTTCATTCATATTTTCTACATTGTGAAACAAAGTTACAGAGTCAGATAGTTGTATAACTGAAGTAATATATAGAAGGTATGTGTTTTTCGTTCCTTTGCGTTGTAAGATTATCATTGCTTGATTATTTATTTGTTCAAATTAATAAGGGGTTTCTGATAATTTCATTTAGAATTAGGTTTTCTTGGGAAAAAATCTTTTGGAGAGGTTGTTTGTTGTATGTCGCTATTGCTTCTGTTGATTATCAATTTTGGAGGAAAATATTTGTCAATCTGATGTTGATTAATTGATCTAATATTAAACGTAAAGACTATGAAGCGACGGAGAAAGAATTAATTTTCAAATTATCAGTTGAGAATTTTCGCTTGTTTCTTTTAATGAGTTTTTTCTTTCTAATTTCCAAATGTTCTGAGAATCTAAACTATGAAGTACTATCAACTTATGTTAGTAACTTAGTATTGGAACAATTTTAACTTATGTTTCCATAGCATATGAATGGTCTATTCATTTCCTGCAATCAATCCATAATTTTTAGTTGAGTCCTCTAAAAATTGAATCTTTCGTGTTGGGTAACTCACCAAAACCTTAGATTCTGAAATGGTTGAACCAACAGAACCCAGTTGGGTGCCTAAAGTTGGAATGGAGTTTAAGTGTGATGAAGATGCCTTCAATTTTTACAGTGAATATTCCAAAATGGTAGGATTCAGTGTTAGGAAAGCTTGGTTGAATCGAAGAGCATCAGGTTTGATTACGTCTAGGACTGAGTGCTACAAAGAAGGGTTTCAAGGGATAAAGAAGGATGATTTTGCTTCTAAAAATGCAAGAAGAAATCATTTTAGATGAGATGTGATTGATTTTTTTTTTTGGCAGGTGCAAGAGTCGCCGTCACTATACTTAATTAAAAATATAGAGTATTTGATGTCGTAAAGCAAAACAAAGGTAATCTTTATTTTTCTGGGTATTGTTTTTATGTATCCCGCCTTTATATTATATTTTATTAATATATATAAAAATGTTGGATCCTGTATGCAAGACAGATAACACTAGAGGGGAGGTAAATAGTGTGATAAAAAACTATTAAAAAATAAATAAATATTAAACTTGAAACACTTGTTAAGTCGACTGGGACGAAAAACCAGTCAACTGAATCGACAGATAATTAAAAGGAGCGTTGATCAACTCGAGGAACAGTGAGTCTGTAAGTCGACTTAATAGGAATACTAGTCGACTGATCAGACATAGACAGACTAAATAAAATGCAGCAAAATTAAATTTACAATTTAGAAAGACCAAACCACAGAGAAACAACATTGCTAACACAGCAATATGTCCTGGTTCGGTCCTCCCGACCTACGTCCAGTTCCCAAGCAACCCACTTGAGATTTCTCACTATTCTTGAAAAGATTTACAAGAATACCTTGTGACCTTTGACAATAACTATGGCAAACCCGTTGACATCTCTCACCACTAGAGAGAGCAAGACCCCACTCTACAACCTAGAGTGAATACTGACTCTACACCAGGAGCCTTTCTCTCCAACCGAGAGTACCACTCTCAAAACCCGAGAGTGAACAATAAAGAAATCGAAAATTACAACACCTAGAGACTTGATTTTTGAATGTACTTTTTGTATTGAGGCTATAGGCCAACTTCTAATCGCAGGCTTGAACTTAATCGTTGTTATATAAGGCTGAGATTACAGAACCAAGTCTAAGAGAGTGAGAGTTTTTTGAAAACATTGAGTTCCTTTTCATAAACACTTGAACAAAAGCAAAGATTTGTTTAATGCATTGGGTAACCTTTTCCAAGTGAAATCTGGACTATATTTATAGAGTAGAAACTCCAGAGTCATTGGAAAATAGTTATCCAACTGCCATCAAACGGCAGAAAAGATTTTGAATTTGGAAATCAAATTTAAACCCTCAGAAAACAGTCCAAACTGCTCGAACAGTCGACTGGGTTGCCAAAGGAGTCGACTGGTCAGAGCTTGAGTAAGTTCATATTGTTTTGTACTTGAACAATCAACTACTTTAGCAAAGTAAGTCGACTGGTATTTGACAGCTGAACTCATACAAGCTTGAATTTGACATTTTTGATTTTAATAAACTTTATTTTAGTCTTATGGGATGTGTGAATGTGTGCATCAAGGCTATTACAAGATTTCTAAGCAGACATATCAAAGATTACAATTTTGTACATCAATTTATATAAACACTCTTTTGTTTTTGAGCTGATCACTTCAAAAATCCTTGAAGCTTTGAATGACACTTGTCTTGTAGCTTGATCTTTAACCTTGAAAGCTTTGGATACGCACTGCAAGAGACATGTTGAATAGAACATATGTGTATCGTGTTGTAGTCATAAAAATCAAGAATCTACAAAAAATACTTGCATATCTATAAGGGAAACAAAATATTTTTTGCCCAGGGTCTCAAATACCTCAGGACCGGCCCTGGTTAGATGTATGGGAGAAGAGATTCCAGGTGCAACAGTGGTCAATATTACTATTAAATGATTATCTTAATTTGTGGGCTTTGTTTTTATATTCTTAGATAACTTTGACCACCTTGTTTTCTTAAAAAAAGAAAACACTGACCACGTGTACAACCTTCAAAAAATGCTAAGATTGAATTTGCTGATCACTCTGTAATATACTTGGGTTATAGTACTTTGGGTCTGTGAGTCTGTTTTTACCTTGTAGTACTTAACTTGGTTGTTCATTCTGATGGTCTGTAATTTTGGGAGAAGAATGTGAACCCTTATTTTGTTGGTTCTGATTTATCTCATCAATTTTAACAATAAATAAATAAAATAAAAATGACCACCAGGAACAAGTTCTGCAATAATAAAATCTTATGAATGTTTTCATACTACGTTTTGTTGGGTAACTGATTAAAAAAATTAACATAATCAATGGAAAAAACACTTTTCCTTTAAAGAACAAAAGAATTAAAAAAATAAATTGCTACACTGTCTTTACATCATCATCCTTATTAATCATCCAACTCTTTCTTCTAAGGCAAGATGGCTAAGGAGTGTACTTTACGAGCAAATTAATTCGAGCATGTACTCGCAGTCCAACCTCCTCATAACTTGTTATTGTACCAAAAGACACCCTTTCGTCCATTCTCCTCCTCTACATACAAGCATTCTTTGGTCTCCCGCCAAATTGCTTTAGGAATTGGAGTCGAATCGAATTTATAATAGTCCCCCAATACCACCTTCAGTGCCTTAGTCGCCTCTTTTCCGTGATAATGTGGAAGTGTGGAGAACAAATGGTGCACGATATGCGTTGTTCCACAATTGTGAAACCTCCAATTCATAACCCTCCCATAATCCCTATCCACCGTGGACAGCGCCCCCCTCAACCAGTCCCACTCCATCGAGTCATAGTGTGGCAACTCAGCATGTGTATGTTGCAAAAAAGTAATCAAAACTAAACAACCTCCCATAATCATCAAGGGCACTCCATAAATCATAACAATCCAACCGAAGGAATAGGCAACAGACAATTGATAGATTGCATAGCAGACTGCAAGAATACCAGCATCAGATGCAAAGACTAAACTACGTTGGTTACCAGTGAATATAGGTGCGTAGGGATCGAAGTGACTAGTGAAGCGAGGGTAGTTTCGACCAGAAGCATTGATGGCAAGGTAGAGTGGCCAACCTATGGTTAGGCAGAGGGAGATGTAGATGATGCGACCAATTGGGTTGTCGAGGTAGGGAGCGAACCAGGGTAAGGATGACTTGAGTTGTGGGAGAAAGACTTCATCGCGTTCTAGGGAACCGGTATTGGAGTGGTGATGGCGGTGGCTTATTTTCCAAGAGTAGTAGGGAACTAGGAGGAAAGAGTGGATGATGAAGCCAAGTATGTCATCAAGGAGTTGGTAATCAGAGAATGCATGGTGGCCTAATTCATGGCCGAGGATCCAAAGGCCAGCCAAAGTAAGGCCTTGTGGAATCCAGTAGAAGAGGGACCAAGAAAGAAAGGAGTATGGGTAAGTTAAATGGCTGGGGAGGTGGTAGATAGCAATATAGAGTAGAGCGGAGCAAAGGGAAAGGTCAGAGAGGAGGTAGAAGAGGGAGCGAGGAAGGGAGCGGTGAAAGCAGTGGGGAGGAATGGCTTTTTTGAGTTGGGAAAGGGTGAATGGAGGTTTTGTGGTGGGGACGCGACCATTGTGACGAGCCGTTATGGGGTGTGAAGAGAATACTTCTGCAGAGGCAACCATTGTTGGCAAGCTTAGCCTTTTTTGCTTTGTTCTAGCTAGCTATAGAAATCTAAAACCAAAGTGGGATCTCGATTAAATTCTCACCACACTCTTCTCTACTAATGTTCACTACTTGCTGTATGTTCTTTCTTGTTCTATATCACTGTGTTGCTAAATGACCTCTATTTATAATGCTCAACTTTATCCTGGAGACTTAATCACACATGTGATTCAAACTTTTGCAACTGGATATAATTCTCTAGTTCTTAAATTCATAGTTAAGTTCACTGTTATTTTCTACTCAGTCTCTGGTCTATCGACTGTCTTCACATTATTGGATTCAAGGCTGCAGTGAGCTTCCTGGATGCCACCCACGCCTTTGAATATTAAGGAAGGTGTTTAATGTTGGCTGCATACATAACAATAAAGAAGTATGGACGATGCGTGTGGATTGTGGAACTACACAGCCACATACAAGAAAACAAGCCATTTAGATTTATTTGAAAAAAAAAAGAAAAAAAAGGGAAGCAGAGAGAATTGATCAGAATTAATAATAATATTAGTAAACTGTTAATAGTTTACTAATGTTATCTTGTGCAAATTACACAGTCTACAATAGTTTTGAGGGACTCATAAAATTATATGGGACTCTAAAAAAGTGTGAGAGAATTGGAAGAAACATATGAATATCATCTCTACCGTAATTACTGAAATCTTCATTATCATTCTCATATAAGAAGATGGTTTAGAGAACTACCGTCAAACCATAATGTTATCCAATTTAATATTACTAAAGCCAAAATATGCATGCAATAAAAAGATGTCGCAAACTCAATTAATTTATGTTAACAGGTATATTACAACATCATTAACATTCAGTAAAAAAGTTATACATTATAAACCATGCATTATAGCACATGTTGGGTTAAAGATAATACACTAAGAAAATCATATAAAAATAATTTTATGAATTGTGTATGCTTAAAAAACTAATTCTAAGATAGGGGATGAGGGTGGATTTGGGAAGAGACATGAGATTTAGTGAGATTGAGGAAATGGGAGGAGAAGAAACTGTGTATGAGGAAATGAGGTTTTTTTTTTTGTTTTGATTTTTTAATAAAATATTACATAATGCAGAGGTTAATTAGTTAAATATGAATTCCTACTTTTTTTTTTCTTCCCTTCTTTCTATCTCAAAATAGAGAGAAAATAGGGGGTAGAATCTCTCTTTTATTATTAGTATAATATATAGTTATAATATCTGTTACCCAGATCCCGCACTGAGTCAAAATTTTGCAATTGGATATAATTCTTATTTTGACAATTCTTTTCCACAGTCTATTATTGACTTCTTCATATTATTGGACTCAAGGCAGCAGTGAGCTTCCTATTATTGACTATCTTCTTACTATCTTCGTATTGTTGATTATACATTTAAAATATACTTGTCACACCTTTGAATATTAAGGCATATGTTTAACGCTGCTAGCTTACTAATATAAAAAAAATGACAATAAAAAAATATATACGGATGATGCATGTCAGTGGCGGAGCCAGACGAATCAAAATGGGGGTCCCAAATTTTTTTTCCCCCGGCATCGACATGATTGAGCCTTTAATAAGAGGTGGATTAGACTTGGGGTCCCAATTTTTTCTTAACTGGGGGGGCCAAATAAAAATTTTGGTCTATATTAGAGGATTTTACAAAATTTTTGGGGTCCCAAATGTCCCCCCTCCTTCCTTCCTCCCTCCGCCACTGATGCATGTGGAACATGCAGCCACAAGCATCAAAACAAGCCATATTTTGTTGTTGTTGAGAAAACTGAAGAACTAATAGACTCAGAATTAAGCCGTCAATATAATAATTAATATTATTAAATTATTGATAATTTATAATACACTAAAATGGTTTCTTGGTTGGAGGCTTGCAACTATAGGGTGGCCAAGGCTCTCCTACTGAGTTTAATTTCTTGGAAAAGGCCGTGAAGTTTTAATTTGGAACCTCCAAAGTGGTTAGGGCTGTTCATACTTCGGTTAAAACCGATTACCGAACCGAACCGAACCGAAATTTATCAATTTGGTTCGGTTTTTTGGTTTTTCGGTTCGGTTTTGATCCAAACCGTAGTTTTGTTAGAGAGTTCGGGTCGGTTTTTGGTTGGGTTCTAAAAAAACCGAACCGAAAAAAAAAAATGAACTTTTTTTTTCTTCTCAAATTAATACCCTTCGGCCCTTCCCCTTCCGGCCTTCCCCCTTCACTTCAGCCGAAATCGAATAGCCCTAACCCTTGACTTCTCATCTTCTTCTCAGTCTTCACTGTTCACCGTTCTCACTTTTCAAGTACAATCTCTATTAATGATGACTTCTCCTCCGCTATTTAAACCACCGCTCCATCCCCCCAAAGCCAAATAAAAAACTGTCCGTTTTCCCCCAAATTCAAAAATATTCCAAACCCTAAAAATCGGCTCCATCACTCACTCCCATTCCATCTTCGGAGAAGAAGAAACCCCCGATTCATCTAAACACTAAAGGTAATCCATCAATCCTTCTCCATCTCCCATTTAGTTGTTTTTAGCGTTTCATTTGCTATCGATCTAGTGTTTTTTTTGGAAAGTAGTGAATTTGGTTCAGTATTTTGATCTATTTTCTGATGTTGTTGAATATTGAATTAAAAGTAGAATCTTGTATATTATTCGTCATAAATTAGTAATATGTAGGGAGCTTACGATTAATGAATTAATGAATTTATGTTTATTCAATCTGTATGACATGGAACTATTGTTTAGTTGATAATTATTGTGTAGTATAGAAGAATGCTTAGTAGTTAATATTAGATTTGTCCCCTGGCCCCGGCGTTTGAAGATCGGGAGATCCAGTATATTTGCATTTCTATATGAAGTCATGTGCCTTGGCTGTATGAATATTTTCTTAGAAATATTGCTATTAGAAATTTGGTCCAATAGCAATATTCCTTGCAACTCACTCACATAAAAAAATAAAAAAAATAAAATAAAAAACTAAAAATAATTAATTAGCTGTTTTGGGGAGAAGAGAAACCTCCTGCTTCTCCGCAACGATATCAGATACTCTCCATTTTTATGTTATTATTTAAATACTGATCCCACTCGTAAGAAATAGCAACAACAATGCCTTTATCCCAAAATTGTTGTGTTGGCTACATGAATCTCTATGTTTTACTCAAACTCTATTCCAGGGCACCTCTTTTGTCAACTCTATTAATTGCTTTAATCCAAGTTCATTTATGTATATCCCAAGTCCTTTTTGCTCCCTGAACTAGTGAACTATCATCCTATGGCGGGTGCAGTTATCATTTCTCTCATATTTTATCTTTAATTAATTGGGGGCAACCTTTGCATTCTTCCTTATGCATTTGATTTTGAAATATCTTTTATTGTGTTATCACTCATCACCTTAGCATCATCATTTGGGCTAACACTATTTTTTGAATATGTTGTTTCTCAATTGCCGATCAATCTGTTCCCTAAGGCATGCCTGGTCATATAGTTGTCCCATAAAGATTTTCCTATAATTTCAAAGGAATTTCTGATTGCACACTCCTGATGCACTTACAAATTAGTGTTCATGGACTCTTTTTCAGTCATAATTTTAATCCTTAGATTCTAATGGTTCTCTCCAACATTCTAATCTTGAACCTATGTCTTATATAGTATCATCAGAGAGGTAAATTGATCATCTTCCTACAGCTCTTAAACATAATGCTAAGAAGGCAGTCAATAACATCTATAATGAAATTTAGTGGGTTGAAGAAAAAATAAAAGGAAGAGTTCCTGCCAAAAGTGTTGCATCAGTTTGACAGTTTCTATTCAACTCTTGCGTACAGGAGGCCTAGCTGCTGTTTGTGAATATCTCTGCTACAGAAGGTATATTACTTCTGAGCACAGCATTCCATAAAATTTCATAACACTAATTTATACGAGCATGTGATTCATGTTGTTTATTTGCTTGGGAGTATTTACAGTGTGCGAAGAATGCTTTATTTGCCAATCACAGAATATGATAATTGATAAGGCTTTGGATGTTGAAAGTTTGCAGCCTGGTGAACAAAGTACTGTGCTTATACTACCACATTACATCTTGACAATTTATTTTGAAAAAAAAATATATTGACAATTGCTGATTATTTTGATTGGCGCTGCAGGCTCAAGTTTTTTGTTCATTTGCTGATTGTTCATTTGTTCTGGTGTGCTTGAGAGTTGAGATGACTCAGATGAGGCCTGCAAAGTGCAAACAACAACAGTGTTACAGAAAGTCAGAAACTTGTAATTTCAAATTGTAAAATATAAGCTTATATAGTTGATTGGTTGTAAATTGTAATCATTTGTAACTTGTAAATTAAGTTTTTTTGCTAGTTATTACTGTAATTTTGTAGTGTATAAATTATGAGTACAATGCTAATTGGTTGTTTGCTTAATGAATATTGAATAATGAATCTTTCACTCAGAATCTAATATAAACATTCAAAACTGAAATCCTTTTTTTAAGTTCGGTTAGTACGGTTATTAACCGAACCGAACCGATATATTTCGGTTCGGTTAAAACCGAAATGTACATGTTCGGTTCGGAGTTCGGTTTCAATTTTACCAAACCGAAAAGTTCGGTTCGGTTCGGTTTTGTTCGGTTCAGTTCGGTTTTGAACCGATGAACACCCCTAAAAGTGGTATACGTACATTCTGACTTCCAATCTATATTTCATTATACTTGTTCATTAATTTGCTTATGACTCAGTTTCTAGCTAGCATACTAAGAGCATCTGTAGTCGTTGGCAAATTTGCCAAATTTTGCAAATTTTAGCAAAGAAGGCACTGTAGTCCTTGGCCAAATACCCAAAATTTGGGTTGCGACGCTACAGTAGCCGACTATATTTGGCAGCCGAAATGGCAATTGCCAAAATATAGCTGACAGAAGATGATTTTTCGTCGGAGAGTTTTTTTTCCACGCGCACTCATCAGACGAGGAATTATTCCCCGTCCGATGAATTAAATTTCTAAAAAAATTTTTTTTTTTGAAGGACGGTAGACAATCTATCGTCTCTTCACAATTTGAATAAGACAAATGGTTGGGACGGTAGTTCATCTGCCGTCCCTCCATTTGTCAAAATTTTGTTTTTTTTTATTATTCTTTTTTGTCCTTTTGTCCTTCACTGCGCTCACCATTTTTAATTTTTAATTTTTTTATTTCCTTTTGTCCCTTACTTCAATGCATTTAGAAATATATATATGATTTTTATAAAAAAAAAATTCAGACGAAAGATAATTTTTTAATCTTTCGTCTGAGCCAAATTTTTGCTTTTGAAGACTACAGCACAAACCCATTTTTTCCATTTCCATTTGCCAAATACCCAAAAATTGACTCAAAACGACTACAGATGCTCTAAGTTCATATAAACTTTTGGTCAACTCTGTAATTCTAGTACAAAAATATTTTAATTTGTACGGAATCAAATATTACAGAATCAAAATTTTTCATCGGTAAGGAATCAAATATTACAGAATTCATTTCTAATGGATACCGTTACTAAAAAATGAAGCCCATATTCTAGCAATATATATAGGGTTGTGCAACGGGTTAAGTTTGGCACAAAAGTGAACCGAACCGATCCAACCTGAGTGGGTGGATTTTTTTTAAACTTGAAAATCCATCCAAACCTGAACGGGTGGGTTTTCAAAGCGCCCTTTAAAATCCAGGATGAGTTTGATTTATGTAACACACACACACACACACACACGGACCCATTTTTATCTAGACCGAACTGAAACCCGGAACCGACCCAAACCCTAGGTATTGTTTACATACATATATATTAATTCTAGGCCATTCATCTTGGCATAAGGAAGGATGGAACACTCTAACCTTCACACATATATTCGAGTCTTTATATGCAGCCTTAGTTCTCATATATCCCTAACACATTTGTCTTCATTGTGATTCAGAATATTTGTTATGTAACTCTTTGGTAGGAAGTTTGGTAGGAACAAGGAAGTTTACTAATTTGTTATGTATACCTATTGTTGCCGCTAAAATCGGTGTGGGGGCAAACAGATAGATTTGTGGATTCTTGGGATGTTGAATAGTCAAACCTGAAAAACTTTCACCGGAGTTTGATCGTGATCTCCCGCCGTTGACCTGCAAAAAGTGCGAAACACCGGGGTTGATCCTGGCGACGCACCCTCCGACGCTCTAGTCAGTAATCAGAAAGATTATGAAAGAGCTTTGATTGGCAGAAGATTGATTACCTCTTAATAGTGGGGGATGGGGAGTATTTATAGCTGCCTTAGGAACCAGTTTCGGGATAAGATCAAATCCCTACTCCCCAGTGGATGGATAGAAGCGATCAGGGCCGTTGATTAAGGACAATCATAAACCCTAATTCTATCCAGCTGGATTGGGTTTCTTGCGGGTTGGAACCCGCACCCAGTTAAGACGGATCTGTTCGTGGGTTATTAGGCTTTTGGAAAAAGACCCAGTTTCCATTTCGGACCCGTTTGTAGGTGAAATTACCATTTTAAGCTTCGTGCCTGACTTGTACGGTTTCGATTTAACCCCATTTTTAGCCATATCACCTATATAATATATATTTGGTACTTGGACATATTTGTTATATTATATAAAATTATCACACCAAAATTATATTTGTGCATTATATATTTGTGTTTATTTTTTACCTCTAATTATCTTCAATAAAATAGTCTTTTTTTATTATGTCATTTACTCGAAAGAAGTGGAGAAAAATAATTAAATGTGAAAAAAACCCGACTTACCCATTAACCCAACTCGATCCAAAAAAATATGATACCCGCTCGAACTGATGGGAAACCATTTGTTGCGGGTTCGGGTTTGTAATAAAATACCTAATGAATTTGGGTGGGTGTTGAGTTTGAAAAAAAGGACAGGTATACAAATGGTTTAAAATCCGTCTGACCTGACCTGTGGACAACACGTCTACACACAAGGTTCATATATATATATTTGGTCAGGTAATTATAGTAAGTGAGTAAACTTTTGGGTGTTCAATTTAAGGTAAAAATTCTACATCATTAAGCTATAATTACTATGAAAAATTCCAAAATTTAATATATATATATATATGTGTGTGTGTGTGTGTGAGAGAGAGAGAGAGATTAGGTGCGAACCGCCAACCAGTTCGCACGGATCACGTGTGAACTCACTGCGCAACCGTCCGATTTGTGTGAACTGGCTTTGTGCCCAAATTTGGGTTTACCTAGAGCCGTTGTTTCAAACAAGGACTTAGGTTATAATAGGTCACGTTTGAAACAACAACATCAATTGGTTCAAAAAGATAAATTCAAGTCAGAGAGTAAAAGTTTTTGCTCAAATTTCAACTGACCTGAAGTTGTTGTTTCAAACAACGACCTATGTTAAAATATGTCGTTATTTGAAACAACGGTTTCAGTTGATTCAAAAAGACAGGTTGCAGTTGATTCAAAAAGACAAATTGAAGTCAGAGAGTAGAAATTTTTGCTCAAATTTCAACTAACCTGAAGCCGTTGTTTCAAACAACGACCTAGGTCATAAAAAGTCATTGTTTGAAACAACGGCTTCTATTAGTTGAAAAAGAGAAATTCACGTCAAAGAGCAAAAGTCTTTTTCTCAAATTTTGGTTAATCTTAATCTGTTGTTTCAAACAACGTCCTCAATTAAAAATTTGAAAAAAAAATACAAATTCATCAATAGCAGCATCTGCAACAACTACAATAAGAGCAACAATTTCAACAACTTCATATATAATCTCAATCAATAACTTCATATACAACCACAATAAGTTTTTATGGGTTTCGAGAGGATGAGGAGGAGGAGGAGGAGGCGAGGTTTTTTTGGTGTTGGGTTTCAGAAGAGAGAGAGGCAGCGGAGAGTGAGAGTGAGAGCGAGCGGGGGGAGGAGTGGTGTTGACAGGGCTTCGGAGCTTGTGTATCATCAGATGAAGTTGGGTTTCAGGCAAAGAAGAAAAGAGAATGAAAGAGATGAACAATAGAGTGAGAGAGTGAGAGTTTAGAGTGAAGGAGTGAAGAGGAGGGAACGTGTGGGAGTTGACCTGGCCATTGGATCTTGATAAACTTGATTCAACGGCCACGGTGTATGTATATATATATATATATATATATATATATATATATATATATATATATATATACTAGGTTTGCCCGTAGCACGTGCCTACGGCACGTATTCGGAACTGCATATAAATTTATTTGTAGTTATTTGTAGTTATTTGGAACTGCATAAATATTTGGAACTGCATATAAATTACATAAATTTAAGCTCTTTAACATTTAAGCTCTTTAACTAAGGTTTGTTAAAGAGGTATAGTGAATGACTCAAAATAAATGCATAAATTTATATGCAGTTCATACAATCAAATAACTACAAATAAATTTATATGCAGTTCCGAATACGTGCCGTAGGCACGTGCCACGGGCAAACCTAGTATATATATATGGAAAAGTGAAGTCACTTGGTGCAAAAAAAAAAACGATATATGGAAAAAGCTCGGACATTAACAGATGTAATGTATACCTTTTGTATGTAACGGAAAACTCCCCATCAATATTGCTGCTTGTTAGCTTTAAGTGGACTTATTCAAATTTAAAAAAAAAAAAAAAAATTTCTTCTTCTTTTGGTTGGTTATGGAGCAAGGTTAATTAGTTGTTGTGTGTTTCATATTTCAGTTCTATTATTGTTTAGACCATTTTGGACCATAAATGAGCAAAATTCCTTGTGTAAAAATAGATGGTTTTGCATTGGTTGATTCTTTCACATACAGTTGTAGTTGTATACCCTACTGAGATTCTTCAAAATACTTATGGGTTTTTACCGGTGTTAATGGTGAGCATTTTTGGTGGAAGATTGTATATTGTCTGAATTGTATCCTGGCTGAATTGTATCTTGGCGAATTGTATATTGGCTGAATTGTATCTTGGCTGATTGTAAACTTGGCTGATTGTATCTTGGTTGAATTGTATCTTGGCTGATTGTATCTACAACTGATTGTATTTTGGCTGAATTGTATCTTGGCCAAATTGTATCTTGGCTTATTGTAATCATGGCCAATTGTATTTTGGCTGATTTGTATCATGGCTAAATTGCATCTTGGCTGATTTTAATTTTGGCTGATTCCTTCGATAATCTCGTCTAAAATTTTACAGGCAGTTAATATTAATCATTCCCTAAAATTTTCATATTAGCGAAGATACAATATAAAAACGAAGATTTCGTTTGAAAACGTAAGAATTCTGCTCTTTAAGAGCAATTCCTTACGGAATTCTACTCAAAATTAAAAAAATTAACATCACAGGCAATAAATATCAATCTTCCCCAGGCAAATTCAAGCAACATCACACAGACATCATATATATAGTGCTCTGGAGAAAAAAATTATCATATGACTACTGGTACAAAATAAAAATCAAGATATCGTTTGAAAACATAACAGATTTTACGAAATTTAGTAAAAATTTCGACAAAACCTCTCCTAAAATATTAGCCCTTTTACTGCAATTCCTTACGGTATTCTGCTAACAATTAAAAATATAACATCACAGGCAATAAATATCAATCCTCCCCAGGACAAACCAAGCAACATCACATAGGCATCATATATATAAGGCTCTGGGGGAAAAAATCTTAATATCATGCAAGATAAAAAATGAAAACCATAATTTCGTTTGAAAACATAATAGATTTTTCGAAAAATCTTTGAAAAACCTTTCAAAAATCAAACACAGAACCCAATACTCCACAACTTTGCGGGTACGGGTATTAACATAACTATATTATATCATCATTATATACAGATACTTACATCATCTCAAAAAATGCTAAATATTACAACTATTACATCCTTCACCAAAATATACACCAACCAACCGAATGATGAAAATAAAATTACAGGGTTGTAAGAAAACACAATGCTTCAAGTCTTCAAAAATGGGACCAAACAGTGAGCCTAAAAATTCAATAAGAGGTTGGAAACAAATAGTAAGAGTTTACAATAAACAGTGAAAACAATGAGAGTTTTAAAACAATAGTAAGAGTTTTGAAACCATTACCTTTCAAACAGGACAATGCCTTATAACCGAACATGTTCTTCATCACCCTACCAAAAGTTAAACTGTCAATATGTACATAACGGTTTTGAGTGTAGAAAACAATCTGGGAAAAAATGAAGAAGCATTAAATTAGTGGCAATTAACGACAAAAATAGGGTATATGCAGGAATACAACATAGAAACCAACAATTTTATTAGACTAATAGATGTTCAATATCAAGAAATTGACACTATATTGGCAATGTTAGATGGTGTCATAGAAGTAAAAGCAAGATACATCCACTTACCTCCATTTATCTTATTTTACCATTGTTTCCCAACAGGGCAAAATTTGGAAGTCAAAATTATATTTTCCACACTTCCACATATTCTACTTTGTTTGTAATAATTTACAGACTCAACGCACTTGCACCCAAACCAAGTTAGGATTAACAATTAGTTAAACCAATAATAATAAGAAGAAAAAAGACTGATACACTTAAATCCATTCAATCCCTATTCACTCACCAAAGAAACCCAAAAAGATATTGTCAAACACAACATTGTTTTAAACATTATAATCAGCTCAAACTAAACAGCAATCGCTATAAAAGAATAATAAATCAATTAACCATGTTTAAATTAATGACAAAATAGCTTAGAGTAAGTATCAGGTGGTATTTGACATACCTCTAGGTATTTTAACTTTCTGTTTCGGATTTACTTCAAAGTTTAGGTACATCTAGATAGCTAAACTTCAAATTCCAGTAATCTAGAGTTAATCTAAACTGCACTCCAAACTAATAAGTGACAATAAATCAATCAGAATAAATTCCTGTGTTTCTAACTTTAATCTGTTTAGAGTTCACTGTGGAGACAAAATGCCTCCAGTAATTAAGATATTAAAAGGCCAAAAGCTACCCAAACAATTTTTCCTTACCTCCACCCTCACTCTCTTTTTTTCCTCCTCACCTCAACTTAGCATCCAAACACATATGAAAAGATGAAATTCTCCATGAATCTGAAGGTAACCAAATGACGACCAAACCACTACCAAACCACTCACCTTCTGCCCGAAAACAAATCAACTAAAGCTACACAACTAAAGACCAATTACAATAAATCAATCAACTATTTAAGATGCAAAATTATGCTAACAAAACTAAAGCTATATAAAACTATCTAACAATGCTCTAGGTATCTTAACCTTGACATATTTACCTCAATTTTATAAACAACTGTATTATAAGAACATGTATTACCAACATGGAAAATAAAAGTTTCAAAAATTTCCAGTATAAACAACTACACCAAATATTGCATGCGACGCGAAGGTAAAAATTGCAGTTAGCATATCCATATAAGAAATTAATAAAACCTGTTTGATCTGTTTTAGCGCTATGGCCTTCTAGGAGGAGGCCAGAGTTGCTTTTCTTTTCTCATTCAACAGGTATGTGAGGATGATGCAAGCCTTTTCTTGTAAACTATCTGGTAACCTTCATAAAGGTGCTAGGTTTCTACAGGAATTGAAGTGAAAAGGGAAGCACATGCACTCAATACCTCGGGCATCTTTTTGCCAAATATCACAGCAGTAAAGATGTACCTAGATCAAAGAACATAGACAAATAAAAGATGAAATGGTCAGTAAATAGTAGGAATATTTCCTTAAAAAATTCTCTATATTGATATAACCTCCAAAAAAACTGGTATTTTGTAAAATTTAAGTGATGTAAAAAAAATCTACCAAAGAGAACAAACTCCTATTAGGTAAGCTTGTTTCGGTCACTTTTGTGTGTATTTGACACTTCATGAGGCTCATATTAGAGTATAAATTTTTGTGAAGGCTGTCTTAGCATACAAATAATTAATACAATACTACACATAATTTCAGAATACAACTTTTAGTTGTTAAATGATCTTTGATGTTCACCCCACCAACTCATAAATAATAAATTAAACTCCAGAATCTTGGATTACTTGAAGGGTAAGTCAATAAGATTGCACTAACATGTTTGAACAAATAACCAAAAATTCAATCACACCTTATCTTTGCATGAAATAAACAACAATCCAATACAAACACAAACAACAATCCAAAAGGCCATATCTTTGCATTCAAACCCCAGATTGCAAATTACCTTCATCTAATACAAACACAAACACCAATCCTCAATTTCACTTCATCTAACACAAACACCAATCCTCAATTTCACTTCATCTAACTCAAACTACCAATCTAACACAAACCCAACAAAACCTAGGCAATATAGTATATATAGAAGGTAGTTAATAATGCAAGTAGAAAGGTTAGCCCTGCACGAACTTGAATTCATGCAATTAAAAGAGGTAACACCTAGCAACACCCAAGTTCAGTCCTGTATCTAGCACCTACTAACAGTACATCTCTCTAAAACCTTACATTGACATAGTTCCTCCCCAGGTACAGTTAACATATTAACATTTGCAAATGCACATCAATAAGAACAATCATAATTTCCCAACACATGGGGCAAACATAAAGTGCAAACTGCAAAGGCCCTTTTTTTTTCCATATAAAGGAACCAAAACAATTCTCAATTAAATTAGCAGCCAACGTTACGAACCAACACTTCTTTCTTAGACTCAATGGGATGTTTCTAAATTAAAAGACAAAATGCATCTCTTTTGAGATTTCTTGTCTTCACACTCAATAATCCTCTACCAAATAAATAACCAATACACAAAAAAGCCCAAAGAATACTCGTCTCATGCCGTAAACATCTTCGAACGCAATTTAGCACCCTATTATCTATATACATAATTACGCTCCGACAACAATAACAATAACAATAACCATACACTATTATCTATATACATAATTAAGATCCAACAACAATAACAAAATTAATATGAAAAACAACCATACTTCACCGTAGAAAAATCAGTGCACCAATTCTTAGTATATTTTCTCGACTTTTTTCTCTAGTATTGGAACACATGGGTGTTCCAGTGCAATCAATTACTACCTTTTTATTGTCATTTTAATAGAATAGAGCAATTAAAATAAAACATAAAAGGTCTTAATGCAAGAGTTTCGAAGTTGTACAAAACAACTATCAAAACAGAACACTGCAACTAAACTACTAAAACAGAAGAGTTGGGAAATTTGAAATTGAAGTATCCCAAAACTACAACTAAACTATCCCGAAACTGCAACTAAACTAAACTAAACTAAACATAATCTAAAATGTCTATTGTTGTTCTTCGAATTTTCAGCAATCTACCTAAATTGTCTATTCCAGAACGAAACTAAACTGTAAAACTGAACTGCAAACTAAACTAATCAACAATATATGTATTCCACAATGCGATCAAATAACATGTTTTCACTAATAAAAAAACTGTAAATTATATACTAAATTCAAGATCCTTACTTGAGTAGGGGTAGGAGAGGCAGCAGAGGAACCCCTATATGACTAGGGGTAGGAGAGACAACAGTTTTAGTAACAACACATCTAAGCAAAATCACTTTTTATTTATAGCTATTCAAAACAGCGCCTTAACCTCTTAATTAGAACTTAACCCAACAATTAGATTTCTTTTATCTAAAGGTTTAGTTATATATATATATTTTTTATAATATGGTTTTTAACATACTTGCTTCAGTTTCCTAAACTTTCTTGTAATATTTTGGACGTGACCAGGGTTTTTTTACATTTTGCAGCTGACCAAAACATTTTAGCTCATTCAATTCAAAATAGTTACAAAAAACATGGTCGACCACAAATTAATGTACATATTAAACTTCGACTAAAATGTAACATTGGAGGCGAGCTATCTTTAAGCTGGGGATGGCATGAGCATTTTGTTGTCTTGTACAATTTTTGCACGTAGCTTAGATGAGTGCAAGCTCTACTGTAGAGAGAAAGAATGTTTCTATATTGAGGGCTGATACCGTTCAACGATCAACAGCAATGCGCACAAGACAAAAAATAAGCACACATCTTAAAGTCAGGAAAAATAAAAACAAAAATCATTTATCTTTCTCTCATTTTCTTTATATTTCTAGTTCCATTCTTTCACCGGCATCCACATCTCCGATCATGGATACAATACCGCACCCGACATTGGCCGAATACGTCAATTTTCAGAGTTCAAAAGTTCTGCTAGTTGGTAAGATTACACAAATTTGATACATTCAAAAAAGAATACATAAATTTAAGGCTAATTGGCTGTATAAAAATACCCAAAAATAAAGAAAACTAATTCATTGTAATTTTCTTTTGCCTAATTCAATAGTCAATTAGAAACATACAACACCATAAACAAGTTCTGAAATAGTATAATATCTTTAAATATTTTCATATTACATTTTGTAAGAAAAATAAACATATTGGATAATGAATGTGACTGCACACGATTGGCACCATAAAAGAGTTACATAACAAAGCCCACCAATTAAGAAAATCATTTAATTGTAATATTGACCACCATAAAAGAAGCTAAGATAACTTTGACCACCATGTTTCCTTAAAAAAAGAAAACACTGACCACCATGTACAACCTTCAAAAAAAGCTAAGATTGAATTTGCTGATTTGGAGTTTGCTGCTGGTGATGCATAACACTCTGTAATAGACTTCGGTTTTAGTGCTTTGGGTATGTGGGTCTGTTTTTGCTTTGCAATACTTAACTTGGTTGTTCATTTTGATGGTCTGTAATTTTGGAGGAAGAATGCGAACCCTTATTTTGTTGGCTGAGATTTATCTCATCTATTTTAAAAATAAATAAATAAAATAAAAATGACCACCAGAAATAAGTTCTGCAATAATAAAATCTCTTATGAATGTTTTTATACGTTTAGTTGGGAAACTGTTTACAAAATTTAAAAGAATCAATGGAAAAAACAATTTTCCTTTAAAGAACAAAAGAATTAAAAAAAAATAAATTGCTACACTATCTTTACATCATCATCCTAATTAATCATCCAACTCTTTCTTCCAAGGCAAGATGGCTAAGGATGTACTTTACGAGCAAATTAATTCGAGCATGTACTCGCAGTCCAACCTCCTCATAACTTGTTATTGTACCAAAAGACACCCTTTCGTCCATTCTCCTCCTCTACATACAAGCATTCCTTGGTCTCCCGCCAAATTGCTTTAAGAACTGGAGTCGAATCGAATTTATAATAGTCCCCCAATACCACCTTCAGTGCCTTAGTCGCCTCTTTTCCGTGATAATGTGGAAGTGTGGAGAACAAATGGTGCACGATATGCGTTGTTCCACAATTGTGAAACCTCCAATTCATAACCCTCCCATAATCCCTATCCACTGTGGACAGTGCCCCCCTCAACCAGTCCCACTCCATCGAGTCATAGTGTGGCAACTCAGCATGTGTATGTTGCAAAAAAGTAATCAAAACTAAACAACCTCCCATAATCATCAAGGGCACTCCATAAATCATAACAATCCAACCGAAGGAATAGGCAACAGACAATTGATAAAGTGCATAGCAGACTGCAAGAATACCAGCATCAGATGCAAAGACTAAACTACGTTGGTTACCGGTGAATATGGGTCCGTAGGGATCGAAGTGACTAGTGAAGTGGGGGTAGTTTCGACCAGACGCATTGATGGCAAGGTAGAGTGGCCAGCCTACGGTTAGGCAGAGGGAGATGTAGATGAAGCGACCAATTGGGTTGTCGAGGTAGGGAGCGAACCAGGGTAAGGATGACTTGAGTTGTGGGAGAAAAACTTCATCGCGTTCTAGGGATCCGGTATTGGAGTGGTGATGGCGGTGGCTTATTTTCCAAGAGTAGTAGGGAACTAGAAGGAAAGAGTGGATGATGAAGCCAAGTATGTCATCAAGGAGTTGGTAATCAGAGAATGCATGGTGGCCTAATTCATGGCCGAGGATCCAAAGGCCAGCCAAAGTAAGGCCTTGTGGAATCCAGTAGAAGATGGACCAAGAAAGAAAGGAGTACGGGTAAGTTAAATGGCTGGGGAGGTGGTAGATAGCAATATAGAGTAGAGCGGAGCAAAGGGAAAGGTCAGAGAGGAGGTAGAAGAGGGAGCGAGGGAGGGAGCGGCGAAAGCAGTGGGGAGGGATGGCTTTTTTGAGTTGGGAAAGGGTGAATGGAGGTTTTGTGGTGGGGACGCGGCCATTGTGGCGAGGAGTGATGGGGTGTGAAGAGAATACTTCTGCTGAGGCAACCATTGTTGGCAAGCTTAGCCTTTTTCGCTTTGTTCTAGCTAGCTATAGAAATCTAAAACCAAAGTGGGATCCTGATTAAATTCTCACCACTACTTGCTGTTTGTTCTTCCTTGTTCTATATCTCTCTGTGTTGCTAAATGACCTCTATTTATAATGCTCCACTTAATTCTGAAGCTGCGTTCAAAATAAATAAGAAAACTAAACAAAAATTTTGATACACGTGCTGGTCAAAGTTTTGCTATGTTATTATGTAGTCAATGATTTTGGGCGTTTATAAAAAAATACAAATGCTCGTACCTTTCAATATATTTTTTTTGGGGAAGGAAATTCCTTTGAATATCTAAGGTCCAAATTAACGTGCTTAGTTTGAACTGCAGGATGCATTTGAAACTACACTGTCACATCACATGTAACAAATTAAACAAGCACTGCTAGTCTCTTGGAAGTTGTGGTTTGACAAAGAAAAATTAAAAGACTAGTCTGCGTTAATTTAATAATGTAAATAATACACTGAAGTTAATTGGAAGCATGGTGCTAGAGTGGCCAATGCCCTCACGATCAGTTTCTCGGAAAGTGGCTTGTATACCAAGGCTATACTAGTATCATGCACGTGCGATGCACGTGGAGCAGGGACGAAGCCAGAACAAAATTTTTAGGGGGGCAAGAAAAAATTCTATAACTATATATAAATATATATGTATTTTTCATAATTTTTAGGGGGGCCAAATAATAAAATTTAATAGATTTAAGGAGTTTTTAAAAAATATTCAAAAAATTTAAGGAGTTTTTCAAAATTTTGGGGGGGCCCGGGCCACCCCGGCCCCCCACATAGCTCCGCCCCTGACGTGGAGGAAGAAGGAAAAAGATCCAAAAAAAAAAACCAAATGAAAAGGATTAGAAAAAAAAAATTGCACGCGTTAAGCATCCCACTAAGCGTCGATCAGATCTTGATCATGATCAGCGGTTGAGATCTGAACCCGTTAAGCATCCCACTAAGGCTCTCAAAAGCGGAGGGGTATTTTCGTCACTTCACGCCAAAAAATGTTTCAGACTTAGCGTTTTTTTGGCGTGAAGTTTTTTTTGTCGAAAAAAACACCTAGGCCGTTGTTGGGAGCAACGGCCTAGGTTGTTTTTTTTAACAAAAAAAATACCTTGGCCGTTGCTCCCAACAACGGCCTAGGTATGTACAAGTGTTTTTCGAAACACTTGTACACACCCAAGGCTTCATCTCCCTCACTTCGTCACAAACGCTCTCTCTCTTTCGCTCGTGTTCTCGAAACCCATCCCCAAACCCTACTTCACTCTCCCAACTCCTTGCCATCGATTTCTTAGCCTTCTCGATCTCCGCCCAACTCAGCAAAGCTCCCTATCTCTCTCTTCCTCTCCCGAATACAGCAAAATCCCAATTACAAAAAACCCTAACCCTTACGAAATCTACCCAACCCTAAAACTCTAATCCCGAATAAATTAGCCAAACCCTACTCCCCTTCCTTTCTCTACAGCAGCGCGCAGCGGTCTTCCGAACACCCTCATTGTTAAAGGTACTAATTTGTCCTACTTGAGTAAATTGATTGGAAATTGATTGGAAATTTGTCCTAACTAGGCTAATTGATTGGAAACTTTTCTTCAATGTTTGAATGTGCAATTGCTGTATTATGCGGGGATGGATTTATAGAGTAGGTAATTCTAATTTAATTGGGGAAGTAGACGTAGTATTAGTTGTTGTTAGTTGTTATTCGATGTTAGTAATAGCGCACAAAGCGAACAAAAATTTGTGGAACTTTGCGATTACGTCGAGCTCGCCATACACAAGCCAACACAATTCGTAGAAGTTTGTTTGGATTCACGGTTTCAAGTGTACGGCTGTGTATCGCTTTCAATTCATTCCCGTGAGTGAAAGCGATATATCGGCGTATTTTGCAAACCGTGAGCCGAAACTCACATCTACAAATTTTGTTGGCTCATGTATTTTGGCGCCTTCCCACTCCCAAAATATAGGAATTTACTGATCTCGTTTGTGCGGAATTGTACCGTATATCAAACAACAACCTCAGTTCAAGAGTGAGGGGAATGCGAGCGAGACACGGCCTTATCTTGCAAACCGTGGATCGGAACTTACTTGTAGAAGTTCCGTTACCTTGGGTGCGATTAGCCGTACCCAATTGATAGATATTTGTATTTA
This sequence comes from Hemerocallis citrina, assembly GCA_017893485.1. NCBI lineage: Eukaryota > Viridiplantae > Streptophyta > Magnoliopsida > Asparagales > Asphodelaceae > Hemerocallis > Hemerocallis citrina. Next base: position 43,442,975 of record CM030361.1, read on the forward strand.
TATGACGTCGTTTTCGACGTTCTGTCACTTATTATATATATCGCAATCGTTTGTTAACAAGCTATTTTATATATAATGTGTATATTAATTTACCAATAATATATTTTTACCCTAGATGAACAACGATACGGAGAGTTCTGCTGCCGGCGATAATTTTGTCCTGGCAGAACCAATCACTGATTCCATGCAGATAGTCGAAGAGCATTTGAAACCAAAGTTAGGTATGACATTCCCCACTTTAGTTGAGGCCGAGAAATTCTATTCTGCATATGCTCGTTGTGGGGGTTTTGCAATGCGTAAGGGTGGGAATAAATTAAAGGGGGGAATGGAAGTAGATAAGTCATACCTCTGTAATAAAGCTGGGTCGTCGCCGGGTCAACATAGTGATGGTAGACGTGGAATAACAAGTAGAACGGGTTGCAAGGCTTGCGTTCGTGTAAAATTGAACGAAGCAAGTAATACGTGGGTGGTGTATTCATTTCACGAAGAACACAATCACGAATTCACCTCACCCGGTAGAAGGCACCTATTGCCCCGTAACAGGTCCGTGTCAAATACGGACAAAAGGATTATAGACCAAATGAACCAAGCTAATATCCAAACATGTCGACAAATGCTCTTATTCGAAAGTGCTAGCGGTGGTCATGATCAAGTAGGATTCACAGAAAAAGATGTTAGAAATTTAGTTAGAGACTCGCAAGAAGCATTGAAAGGACACGATTCTACAATGCTAATTGATTTTTTCGAATCTAAGAAACAGACGGATCCTTCATTTTTTTATGACATTCAAGTCGATCCCGAAGGGCGGTTGTCATATTGTATGTGGGTAGATGGTATTTGTAGGATGAATTACGAAGAATTTGGCGATGTAGTTTGCTTTGATGCCACGTACAATACGAACCGTTACGGAATGTGATTTGTTCCGTTTGTTGGAGTGAATCATCACTGGCAATCGACTTTCTTAGGAGGTGGGTTCATTCCAAATGAGACGGCCTCTTCATTTGAATGGTTTTTTAAAAAGTGGTTAGGGGTTATGAATCGTGCTCCATCCGGTAGTGTCACCGATCAAGATCGTGGGATCGCCGCCGCAGTTAAGAAAGTTTTCCCCCAGACTCAGCATCGTTTTTGTATTTGGCACATTATGGATAAGTTACCCCAGGAGGTTCGTCTTGGTTTCGATGTCGACAAGTTTAGGGAGTCCTTGAAGAATGTAATCTACAATTCGGAATATATACATGAATTTGTAGAAAAGTGGAATATTTTGATTTCGCAATACGGATTAGAGAGTAACAAATGGTTGAACGATATATTCGATATCCGTAAAAGTTGGGCACCCATCTACGCTAAAGAATCATTTTGGGCCGGCATGTTGAGTAGCCAACGGGTTGAGTCGGCACATTCTGCTCTAAAGCATCATACAGAAAAAAAGTATTCCCTGCACGAATTTGCCGTCATCTTCGACCGTTTTTTGGGAAGGCAAAGACACGATGAATTGAAAGAAAATCATCATAACCGTAAGAAGAGACCGAAGTTGAAGAGCGAATGGGCTTTGGAGGCACAAATGGCAAAAACATATACTTTGAAAATATTTTACAAATTCCAAGATAAAGTCACAAAAAGCTTCATGTACAATGTGACATTTGTTGCCGATCTTGAGACACCAGATAGTTCAACCTTTCATGTGATACTATGTGGAGAATCAGAACTGGCTCGCCTTCTTCAATTATCCAAAATTAATGGAATTATTACATGTGCATGTCACTTGTTCGAATTTGTTGCCATTCCTTGCAGGCATATTTTAACGGTACTTCGTTTCTCCCATCACACATCCCTCCCGGATGTATATATTAAAAGAAGATGGACAAGGGATGTGATGAGAAGAAGTTACACATCAGTTCCAACCGAACCCAACACCGAGAATTTTGCTTCTCGATATTGTGAGTTGAGCTACCGTGCAAAATAAATTGTTGATCTCGGTTGTTCCTCCAATGAGAGTTACAAATACACATTGGAGAATTTGCAGAAGATCATTGACGGGGTTTCTTGGCTACAACCAAGATCAGGTGAACAACCGGAACATGCCTCACAACCACATGATAGTGTCGAAGCCGGAGGTAGTTCACAACCGCATCCAAGTGCACAACTTCATGACCAAGGGAGTGGGCACATACCTACACGCATTGGTGACCCACAGCAGTGCACGACAAAGGGAAGGCCTTGCGCCAAAAGATTGAGGCCGATTAGAGAGCAACTCCGCATAAAAAAAATCGAGAAGGTGCCGAAGATGCAGCATTGTCCAAATGAATCATGATTCAAGAAATTGTCCAACTTTATTTGAGGGGTATGATTCGTAACTTTTATGCTTGTCACTTGTTTAAATTTATTATACTTTATTTGTGGCAATTGAGTTTCTTACTAACTAAACCTAATCTTTCAATGAAGGCAAGAAGTAATTCCTTCCGAAGAAGACAGTTCCGAGTCGAGATATGACGATGCACTATGAATTGTAATTTTTAAACTGAAATTGCTGGATATATATTCAAAACTCTTCATGTCACTTGGTTAATTACCTACGATTGGTAATTGTAAATGTAATTCTTGAGACATAAGTATCGTTTGTTTGTGTCGTTTGTTAATACTGTTGTGGTACGCACATATTGGTTTGTTACTGAAATGTATCAGATAGGGCTGTATCTTTATTTGTAATTTTTTTTTTTAAACTAAGGCCGTTGTTGGAGACAACGGCCTAGATTAATAAATGAATTTGGTTTTTCACTAAATATTACAAGTTTTAAAGGAGTTGATAACCTTAGGCCGTTGTTTATAGCAACGGCCTAGGTTATAGTCAAAATTTTGGGATTTTTGGAGGTGCTCTCTGACTTGGAGAGCACAAAAGGCTCAACAAGTCAGAGAACAATCTAATTTTTGATAAATAACTAAGGCCGTTGTCCCAGACAACGGCCTAGGTTATATTCAAAAAATTGGGATTTTTGGAGATGCTCTCTGACTTGGAGAGCACAAAAGCCTCAACAAGTTAGAGAGCAATCTAATTTTTAATAAATAACTAAAGCCGTTGCCCCACACAACGGCCTAAGTTATATTCAAAAAATTGGGATTTTTGGAGATGCTCTCTGACCTGGAGAGCACAAAAGGCTCAACAAGTCAGAGAGCAATATAATTTTTGATAAATGACTAAGGCCGTTGCCTTAGACAACGGCCTAGGTTATAGTAAAAAATTTGGGATTTTTGGAGGTGCTTTCTGACTTGGAGAGCACAAAAATCTCAACAAGTCAGAGAGCAATTTAATTTTTGATAAATAACTAAGGCCGTTGCCCCAGACAACGGCCTAGGTTATATTCAAAAAATTGGGATTTTTGGAGATGCTCTCTGACTTGGAGAGCACAAAAGGCTCAACAAGTCAGAGAGCAATCTAATTTTTGATAAATAACTAAAGCCGTTGCCCCAGACAACGGCCTAACTTGAACTCAAAAATTTGGGACTTTTGGAGTGCTCTCTTTACTCTTTACGTACAGTCTCTGTGGAAATTTATACAAAAGATAGATGATCTACACATGTATATCTTTCCGCTATATTTTTTTAAGTGCCGATTACTACCACCTTTCAAACCAATATATAATCATGGTGGTTAAATATGTAAAAAAAATTTAATTAAAAATAATTCATAATCTTCCATTTTTTTTGTTTTTTTCAATTTTCGATTCGCTCTTTGCGTACAGTCTCCCTCGAACTATATACCAAAGACAGATGATATTCGCGTATCTATTGTTTATAATTTTTTTTATTACGTTACAATTTTTTCTCTCTCTCTAACCAATATAAAATTATTAAGGTAATATGCTTGGAAATATTCACAGGTTCTAATAAACTAGAAGTAGGATACATGTTAGTGTTCCATTACAAAGGGAATATGTTCACCTTTTTCCTGTTATTTTCATTACGTTAGTGATCTTTTTAAGTATGATATATATAGATTTGATTAAGCAATTACAATCCCCACATTTTCAAAAAATATAGGCCGGGTTGATATACAAGTAATAGGTCAAGGTTAAGGTTAGGGTTGTGCTAACCCCACGATAACCCTAACCCTAACCCTTAACCCTACTCTGCTAACCGATTCAATAACCCTAACCCTACATTAACCCTAGCCCTGACCTACATATCATGTTTTATTGATTTTTTGTGGTTATATACTGAACACGTACAAACTTTTTTTCACAAACTTATTACCTGTATGATCCCAACAACCATTAATTAATGAGCAGCCAAAACCAGATATTACCGCAAATATCTTTCTTACAATGAACTAGACCCTACAATAACCCTAACCAAACCCTTGCTCCCCCTAACCTTAATCCTAACCTTAACCCTTAACCCCGGTTAACACAAATTACAAACGTGATTACTCTAACCCTAACCCTAACCCTAACCCTAGCCAGGTCGGGAACACCCCAATTGAAGCCTTTTTGACCTAGGCCGTTGTTGCAGGCAACGGCCTAGGTTGAATACCTTAGGCCGTGGTCTATAACAACGACTTTGGTTTTAGTTTGATACTTTTAAAAAGCAGAAAGTCATAAAGGACCCCTTCATAAAATTGCCTTAAGCCGTTGTCTCCAATAACGGCCTAAGCATGATTTTTTGTGGGATTTTTACAATATTCTTGACTCTTTGCGTTCAGTCTCTGTGGAAATTTATACAAAAGATAGATAATCCACACTTGTATATCGCCAAGATATCTTTGTTTATTTTTCCATTACTTCCACCTTTTAAAGTGACTCGAAGAACTGCACACAATTACTACACGACGAGATTCCACATCCCAAATTTCCACAGAAGCAACAGTTGGCGATAGTGTTTTAGAGTAATCTTTGAACTTTTTTGGAATAATCTTCACATTGGTTTATACATGTGGTCAAACATACATGTGATTTTCTGTTATGGTTTCCCATTACATGATGGTCCCTATTTACAGTTTTTTTTTTACCGAAAATAATCAGATCCAGTTCTTGATGGCCAAGTAGTTTGATCTGATTAGTCTTCGCTCATAAGCGAATCGAATCTTTTTTTATTTTTGATTTATTCTTGTTCATCATAATTATTGGATACTTTTTAATATTCGGATATGGGTTTTTTGTATTTTAGGAGGGTTTTTTCGGAAGAGTGCAATAGATGAGAAAACTACATGTGGGTTCCTATATGTGATTTTTTCAATTTTGGAGATAAAACGACATGTGGGAATGCACATATGTGTTTTTCACATATTTAGGGTACATGTGGGGAGGTACATGTGATGATGTAGTTTAGGTTTTTTCCATATTAAAATATCTAATGTACATGTGAGAATCTACATGTGCGGTTTTACCGTTACATGTGGGGGTTTTCCTTAGACCATTTTTTCCATAATAAACTTGTTTTATTACATGTGATCACACCTCTTCTTCCCAATCTTGTGGAATTCTTCCCAGTTGCATGTCTGGAGAATGTCTACAGGAACGTCTTCATTGTAAACAGTGTAAAAAATTAGCCAGATCCAGTTCTTGTTGGCCAAGTATTTTGATCTGATTACTCTCCGCTCAGAAGCGAATCGAATCTTTTTTTTTTGATATATTATCTTCTCCATCATAAATACTGAATATTTTTCATACGTGGAGGTGGGTGTTTGGAATTTTAGGAGAGTATTTTCGGAAGAGTGCAATAAATGGGAAAACGACATGTGGTGGTCTACATGTGAATTAATGATAGAACTTAAATATCCACAAACCCTATACTGGAAACTTACTACCTATCTACTCCCAACTATGGAAAATCCTACCCTAACCACGACGAGATTCCACGTTCCACATTTCCACAGAAGCAACAATTTACATGAAGTGTTTATTGGTAATATATTTTAATTTTTGAAGGGTATTATTATTCAAAAATTTAATAACATACAACCGAAAAAACGGAGAAGGGTATAATATATTCTTTAGTTAAGTCCCTAAAAATGGAATTGAAAAATCAAAATAAACAAGAAAAAAGTCATATGAACGTCTATTTTGTAGAGTTCAGAAGGCAGTGCATGTAAAGAGGGGAGAGACACATGTCATTAATGATAGAACTTAAATATCTATCAACTCTCTACTTGAAACTTATTACCTATCTACTTCCAACTAAAAATAATCCTACCCTAACCCCTACAATGAATCCAAACCAAACCACTAACCTTACAGTAACCCTAACCCTACCCTTAACTCACTTTAAAACTAACCCTAGCCCTAACCCTAGCCCTAACAAATCAAATAGTTATTTTTTAAAAATATTTTCTGAGTTGTTATGTACATATTAAAACGACGTGATTTTGTTTAACCGCACATTTTTGGCCTATAAACTATATTGAGGGGTAATCTTTGACCAGTTGCTATTTTTAAAGCCAACATGACAGAGAGCAAGACAACTTTTCTTATTTTTTTACATACAACTTAGGCCGTTGTCCACAACAACGGCCTTGGTTATTTATAAAGTGGAGATGCTCTCTGACTTGTTGGCTATTTTTAAAGCCAACAAGACAGAGAGCAAGACAACTTTTCTTAATTTTTCACATACAACTTAGGCCGTTGTCCACAACAACGGCCTTGGTTATTTATAAAGTGGCGATGCTCTCTGACTTGTTGGCTATTTTTAAAGCCAACAAGACAGAGAGCAAGACAACTTTTCTTATTTTTTCACATACAACTTAGGCCGTTTCCCCTAACAACGGCCTTGGGTGTATCTATAAAGTGGAGCTGCTCTCTGACTTGTTGGCTATTTTTAAAGCCAACAAGACAGAGAGCAAGACAATGTTTCTAATTTTTTCACCAACAACTTAGGCCGTTGTCTCCAAAAACGGCCTAGGGTGTATCTATAAAATGGGGGTGCTCTCTGACTTGTTGGCTATTTTTAAAGCCAACAAGTCAGAGAGCAAGATAATGTTTCTAATTTTTTCACCAACAACTTAGGCCGTTGTCTCCAACAACGGCCTAGGGTGTATCTATAAAATGGGGGTGCTCTCTGACTTGTTGGCTATTTTTAAAGCCAACAAGTCAAGAGCACAACAAATTTTGTATATTTTCCTTCTACAACCTAGGCCGTTGCCTTCAACAACGGCCTAGGGTATATGTTTAAACTAGGTATATCCAAAAACTTGAACAATCATAACCTTCTATTAACGTAGGCCGTTGTTTGGAGCCACGGCTTAGGTTAAAAAAAAAAAAAACCTACAGTTATACTGAGCAGCTGAAGCTGCTACACTTGTACACCACCAAATTCCAAACACTTTGCCCTCTTCTACATTCTCCGAGTAAATTCATATATACAACCACCAAAATTACCCACCATAATTGACTATCAGAAATTAATAACAACTACATCAACTACACTTACACTTAAGAACCACATTATCCAATAATTAGTTACAAAAGGTTAAAACCCACAAAATCAAAAAAAAAAAATTACAACCTCCCAAATGCATTGGCTAAGCACCGGGCGTGTAATGATGTGGTGCTCGCCTCTTCCGGTAAGGGTTTCGGCGCCGCATCATGGTTGGCGAGTCGGGGATTTCATCTTCGCCACCCTCCTCTTGTTGTACGTCACCGACAACCCTCTCCCCGCTCTCTTCATCCTCCGGTTCTTCGTGAGATTCTTCGTGAGATGGATGTGAAGTTGAACCTTGTCGTTCTCTTATCTCACGATCCCGTTGCCCCAGCAATGAACTTGGCCTACCCCTCACACTTTTGCGTCGGCCCCCCCTCGGTCCGTATAATGCTCGATCCAAACGATCAACACATCCCAAAGCATCCATATTGCTACGGCATCCAAGGAGCATCCTCCGAGCAAAAGTCTTCATAGGCGCACCCACATTACTTTTTAGTACATCCGCGCATTCTTTTGCCATGTCCATCGTGTTATCAATCTAAATTAGAAAAAACCAACAAATTAAATAATTGAAAGAATTCATTCACTTCACGTACGAAGAATTTTAAAATAAATATGAAGATTGAAGTTACCACTGTACGTATAGCTGTGGCCTTCGGTTGGAACATGGGTTGTGAACTGGAATATGCGGGTATTGGTTCAATCTCCCTCTCCTCAATTTCTCGCTGGATACCAGCAGGTAGTACTGTATCGGGAGAGATGTACAATCGTGTATATTGTTGGAACCAAGTCATGTACTTTCCTTGCAGTCTTCCATCGTACGGCGGAACATTGACGAGTACAAGTGCAAATCGTCGCTCGTTCCATTCTGCAACGTGAACACGATGGTAATCTGTCCAATCATGAGTAGGCATGCGGCCGGTACCCCTAACGGCGTGTAACTCATGATCGTATAGGTTTGCACAGCTTGGGGGACTATCTTGTTGAAGATTGAACTGACGAAGGACTCTTTCCGGTCGCGGATGCTCGACTATACCGAAGTTGATGAGGGGAGCCGTCGTCAGCCACAACTACGACCCGGTGGTGCATATTGGCGGTAGTCTTCCCACACGCTCGGGTGTATACGGCGCCCAAATCACGAACTTTTCACGTAGTTGGTCGAGCTCATCTCTGTAGTACGTTATTACGCCCTTGGGGTTGTCTTTGTAACTCCTTGTACCAGCCCAATATACCCCCAATGGTGCTAACATAGCAGGATCTTCATGTTGGGCCATCCAACCAGCCTTGGGTCTCTTAATGCGGGGACAACCCAAGTGCAGTCGCTCCTAGGACTAAATCTGTAACAAAACCATCGGTCCGGTCATTTCTGATCCTTCTAGCGCTACATGACACAACGCCTTGTATAGCGTTGCCAACGCGCAGCTTCCCCAACTGTACCGGCCAGCTATGCCTAGGTCGGCGAGCAATCGTAGGTACATGAGGTGCACCGTATCGCCCGATGAGTTAGGCAATAGAACCCCTTCGATCACCGTTAGAATGTAGGCTCTGGTGTAGGACTGTACATAGTCGTCGGGCGATTCATTGGTCAGCGTCTCATCAAAATGTTCCTTTAACCAAGATAGTCGGATTGACTGTCCTTGAAAAATGTCACTATTGTCTCCATCCGCCTCATCAAACTCTGTACCGAGTAGTTCGTTGCACATCTCTATTTTATCAAAATTAATATTGCCCATCACGGCCACCGTCATCTCACCGAACGGTAGATGGAACGTGTGCGACTCTAGCCTCCAGCACTCCACGAGTGTCGAGAGAAGTGCTCGGTCGAGTTTAACATTCCCCATCATGCTGATTCCATAGAAACCAGCCGCTACAAGGTACTCGTGGGTGCGGGCATGCACCTTGATGGTCTCGTGGGTGCGGAAATTACACCTACGCGTCGTCCCACCCCACACTTCCGTGGATCTGTGGCGATCTTGCAAGGTTAGTTCGCCGGGATTTATTGGTCCGGGACAATGATGTCCTGTCATCGAAGAGGATGCACCAACCTGCACGAACCAAAAAACATTATTATTATTAGTCACAAATCAATATCACTAAATATAAAATTATGGACATTACAAATTATTAGTTCTCACATTCTCTGTGGAATGTTCCCCCCGTGCTTCGTGAGATGTCCTTCCCCTTCCGGTTCCCCTCATTCTAGGCATTTCTCTGTAACAAAGTTTGCATATATGACACTAATTAATCGGCGAAAATCAGCAAACACAAACCAACGAGATGAAAAAATTTCAAGAGTTCGCTTATACGCGTCAAAACAACACAAATGAGATGCAAAAATTCCTAAATTTTGCCGTCAACTAGGGCACACCAAACACAAGCCAACACAACTTGTAGAGGTCAGTTCCGACCCACGGTTTGAAATATACGCCCGTGTATCACCTTCACTCTTTAAAATAGAGCGGGAAGCGATACATTGAAGTATCTCGCAAACCGTGGGTCGGAACTTGCAAATACAAGTTCCGTTGCATTGTGAATGGTTAGCCCAACCTACGTGCACCGTTTCGTAATTTTTCAACTTCGTTTAAGCATTTTTTTATTGAGACCGAACTAAAAAAATTTCGAGGTAGTTTGAAGTTTTTTCGTATATGCGTGAAAACAACATAAACGAGATGCAAAAATTTCAAATTTTGGCCGTTGGGCCTGGCTCCGCACCCACACGCCAACGCAACTTGTACATGGGAGTTCCGACCAACGGTTTGAAAGATACGACCATGTATCGTTTACACTATTGAAAACTGAACGGAAAGCGATACATAGACGTATCTCGCAAACCGCGAGTCAGAACTCACATGTACAGGATGGTATGACTTGTAAGTGGCCAGACCAACCTACTCGCAAAGTTTTGCTTTATTTGGACTTCGTTTAAGCTATTTTCAACTCATAACGTATTCCACAAGTTCCGAGGTCGATTAAAGGTTTTTTTATATACGCATCAAAACAAGAAAAATGATAAACTTATTTCCTAAATTTGGGCGTCAACTCTGGCACACCAAACACGAGCCGCCGGAACTTGCAGAGGTGACTTTTCACTCTCGGTTTGAAAGATACGGCCGTGTATCACTTCATATCCGTTGTATGGAATTGAAATGATAAACGGACGTATCTCACAAATCGTGAGACGGAAATTGCCTATACAAGTTCCGTTACCTTCTACGCGGCAAGTCCGACCTACTCATACAAATTTAATTTTTTCATCTCGTTTTTTTTCATCTCCTATATTCCACCACTACAACTACCACTACTTCATAGAAAATGTACACAACATACATGATCAGAGCTAATTATATACTCTCTAAATTATAGACTACACTACTACGCATATTACTAAAGAAGACAAATCCAAAATTGGAAAAAAATTCAATAGATTCAAAGAGTTCATTATAGTAGATTGGGATTAAGAAAATACCTGGTCCAAAGAGAGAGTGAGAGAGAGTTGGCGAATATGTGAGAAGCCTCTGCACGATGTTGTAGACAAAGGAAGACAATTAGTGCTAGGGTTTAGATGAGTTGGGAATTTGGATGTGAAATTAGGGTTTGCTGTATTCGGGAGAGGAAGAGAGAGATAGGGAGCTTTGCTGAGTTGGGCGGAGATCGAGAAGGCTAGGAAATCGATGGCAAGGAGTTGGGAGAGTGAAGTAGGGTTTGGGGATGGGTTTCGAGAGCACGAGCGAAAGAGAGAGAGCATTTGTGACGAAGTGAGGGAGATGAAGCCCTAGGTGTGTACAAGTGTTTCGAAAAACACTTGTACATACCTAGGCCGTTGTTGGGAGCAACGGCCAAGGTATGTTTTTTTGTTAAAAAAAACAACCTAGGCCGTTGCTCCCAACAACGACCTAGGTGTTTTTTTCGACAAAAAAAAACTTCACGCCAAAAAATGCTAAGTCTGAAACGTTTTTTGACGTGAAGTGATGAAAATACCCCTCCGCTTTTGAGAGCCTTAGTGGGATGCTTAACGGGTTCAGATCTCAACCGCTGATCATGATCAAGATCAGATCGACGGCCAGATGTGCTGTTTTCCAACCCATTGAAAATATACCCGTTTTCAATGGAGCAAAACCCTATATATAATCTCACAAAACACATTCCACCCCCCCCCCCCCCCCCCCCCAACTTCAAAGTTTCCCCCCAAAATTCAAATTCAAAATCCCCCAAAACAACTCTTTTATTTATTTAATTATTTCTCTCTCTCTCTCTCATATATATATATATATATATATATATATATATATATATATATATATATATATATATATATATATATATATATATATATATATATATATATATATATATAGGGAGCCCTTCGGTTGAGAACTAATTTTGGTGAGAACTCTGTGAGAACACACAGAGTAGACCCCCCATGAAAAATCCGAACCTCCTTTATTTATTTAATTATTTCTCTCTCTCTCTCTCTCTCTCTCTCTCTCTCTCTCTCTCTCTCTCTCTCTTTCTTTCTTATATATATATATATATACCCTTTGGTTGAGAATTAATTTTGGTGAGAACTTGGTGAGAACTCACGGAGTAGACCCCCCATGAAAAGTCCGAACCGACCATCTTGTTCTACACAACTTAGATATCATAACATAAAGAAATCAAGTAATTTGAAGGTTATTTGCCCATCCATCAAATGGAGTAGAATTATATATATATATATATATATATATATATATATATAATGATATTCAAACATACAATTTATAATAATTCAATGTATGGACAAAAATCTCATATGACTTGTTTTGTTATCCGTAGACTAATTTTAAAGTGTAGATAAAAAAATGAACAGTTCAAAATTTTCAATTTATGTCCCGGAAAAAAGTTTATAAGTGACTCTCTTAGAAGGAGTTCTCATATATATATATATATATATATTACAAGGCAATTTGAAAGAAAAAAAATCAAGTGGCTTCCTTCAATTGAAACAAAATCATTGACTAAGATTTACCCTCCCAAAAGACATCCCGAAAGACATCCCGGCAATTTGAAGAAAAAATCAAGTGGCTTCCCTACAATTGAAACAAAATCAATGACTAAGATTTGCCCTCCCAAAAGACCTCCCGGAAAACATTCAAGCAATTTGAAAAAAAATAAATCAAGTGGCTCACCTTCAATTGAAACAAAATCAATGACTAAGATTTACCCTCCTAAACGATCTCCGGAAAGACAAAATTTTTTTTACCAAAATGACCCAATTTTTTTAAAGTATTTACCAAACTGACCCACTTTTGAAAGTATTTACCAAAAAGACCCACTCGCTATCTCAGATAGCGAGGTTGGTTTAAACCTCACCGCTATCTGAGATAGCCAGTGTATGGCTATGTGTTTGACGAATACATCAAGTATAGATTCTCTATTTGAGACAGCGAGTGTGTTTGTACTAAACTCGCTATCTCAGATAGCGAGTTTATGGTTGTATAGAAAATTCCTTAATCGACCATCACTATCTCTGATAGCAAGTGTCTTTATACCACACTCGCTAACTGGGATAGCGAGTGTAAGGTGTTTTCAACAAAATTCTCAACAAATTTGATTGTATCTCGGTTTTAGATATATCAAAGATCTTAACAAAATTCCTAACAAAATTTTCATGAAGTAGTACAAATTCTCAACTAAAATGCAAAAGTAGGCCAATACATATAATGGATCAAAATTTAAACTCTTGTTTTTCCTTTAAAACTTCTCTTCATAATATATGATTATGAACTATGCCCATCTAATTAAATTGCAGCATGTCCATTGAATCTACAATTTTCCCAATAGGTTGAAAACATCAAATTAGATGAAACAAATTCAAGACTGGCACTGTTGATGTTTCATTAAACAAATAACCAATTTAATAACAATTTAACCAACACCAATCCAACATGGTTATGAACAAGTTACACATATCATCACACAAATCACCATATAATTAACCAACATGCCTATGAATAAAACTTCTTATCAACAACTTACACATATAATTAACCAAATTAACCCAAAATCTTCTTCTCTATGATCAACACTGCTCTCTTCTTCTTCTCTATGATCACATCTAATTGCAAACAAAATTAACCCAAAATCTAATTGAAAACGTATGAAGACTTACCAAACAATAGATGAGTTCTTTTAGAAGGTAGATAACGAGGATGAGAAGAATGCACCCCTTCCGCCACAGTCGCCTTCACCGTTCTTGAAATCAACATAAATCGGGATCTACGGTGTTCGATTTAGGGTTTTGAGAGTGGGAGTAGAGAGGGTTGAGAGTGATGAAGTGAATTTGGGGAGATTTTGGCCGGATTTTGTTGGGAAAGTCGTCGATTTTGGAGGCGAGGGTTTGGGTTTCTTTCGGATTTGGGAGAGAGAGAGAGTGTAGGTTCAATGAAATGAGAGAGATCTAAGATAGAGAGTCTATAAACTTTCCCAATCGACACTTGCTATCTCAGTTAGCGAGTGCGGTATAAACACACCTGCTAACTGAGATTGAGAGTCTAAGCCAAGATTTTGCCACACACTCGCTATCTCAGTTAGCGAGTGTGGTACGAACACACTTGCTATCTGAGATAGTGAGTCTGAAGTTAGTTTTTTTTTCCTTTTTTCCTCCTAAGTGTGGAGAAAAGCATAACCATACATTCGCTATCCCAGATAGTGATGAGGTATTTACCAAACTCGCTATCTGGATTGTTTTGGTAAATACTTTCAAAAGTCGGTCAGTTTTTTGAAGTGTCATTTTCGTAAAAATTTCGGAAAGAAATCCCCCCGCCCCCCACCCCAAAAAAAAAGGTTTTCCAAAACTGATTTTTTCCCCCAAAAAATTTAAAAACTCCTCACTTTATTAATCTCTCTCTCATCTCTTACCTTTTTCAGATATATCTCTCTCTGCCCAGAAATTACCCAAGTACGTAAATTTTCGAATTTTCATGCTTTTTTAATATATATATATATATATATATATATATATATATATATACTTCATTGGGTTAAATAAACTAGAACAACATAAACCTTCTGAGTTAAACCTAAAACTTTCAAATCTGATTGATGTTTATTTAGATTTTTGGGGTAAAGATAGAAAATTTTTATATTTGGGAAAAACTTGGCTTAAATCTAGAAAAGTTTTTCAGTACTTTCAGAATTGGGAAAAACTTGGCTGAAATGAAAATGTTGGCTGAAATGAAAAGTTTCAGATTTCAGGAATTATTGTCTGAAAACTTTCATATCTCAGGAATCTAAATAAACTTTTAGATTTCTGAAAATGTTAGCTGAATTGAAAAGTTTCTGAAAAAAAGTTTCATTGAATTGTTGTTTTACTGAAATGAAAAATCTAAACAACAATTTTTACCAAAATCTGAAAATTTCTGAGTTAAATATACACTTTCAGAGTTTACCCAATTTTTTTCCTATTAAAGCTATGTTTTGTTAAAGCTTTGGTGTTCTCAGGTTGATATATAGAGCACTGAGAGTATAGTATCTAAACTGAAAATATTTTAAAGATATATTTTAAAACTATATCTAAATTGAGTATAACTTTAAGTATATTTTATTTTTTCGTTAAAGCTTTGGCTTTGATGTTCTCAATTGGAAACATATCTATACTAAATCAATTTACACATCTAAAATATTTTTGGTGTCATCAGTTTAGAGTTAATCGTCAAATATTTTGGTGTTAGTTGTGTTGGCTAGAGCCTTGATGGCTCTTACGTATGATAAAATAAAGAATTTATAAATACCTATGTGATTGATTTATGACATTCTAATTGTTTTTTTATAAGTTATCGTCAAGTTTCTAGCCTGAAGGTCTTGCATGTAAATGTTGATACCGATGTGATTTGTTAGTCAAACAGAATTGCATATATTTTACTGTTTATGCCATAGGCACGTGCCCACAGACAAATCTAGTGTGTGTGTGTGTGTATGTGTGTGTGTGTGTGTGTGTGTGTGTGTGTGTGTGTGTGTGTGTGTGTGTGTGTGTGTGTGTGTGTGTGTGATCATTTAGGTACTGATCTTATAGCTTAGTTTAAGATCCAACACCATCTAACCTTTATAAGGTGTAGCATCTTAGATTTCTAAGATCCAATGGCTCCAAACACTTTACTTAAGTTAGAGCGGAAAATAAACAAACAAAAAACCCTGTTTAGTTCATTTTCTGCTCGAAAAGCATTTTGGTTCTACTGCAGCCGTCCGATCTTTCCAAGATGTGTGCTTTGATCACTACATGATTTGCGCCCATCATAAAACTTAAGTGAATGTGGAGTCTGAACTTTGTAGCTGTCTGATCTTCCCAGACACCATCATAAAACTTAGTTGAATGTGGGGTCTGAACTCTACAGCCGTCCGATATTCCCAAAAATTGAGCCTTGATCGCTCCATGATTTGTGCCTAGCATAAAACTTAAGTTGAAATTTGGTGTGGACTTGAACTGGGTATTTTTAGTTTTTTTGGATATTTTTTTCCTTCCTTTCAACGCGTGGCGATTCTATCAGAAGGCCTTCCGATCTCTACAGAAAGAGAATGTTAGATTAAGTTATAAAAAAGGATCTTTTATATATATGCTAGATTTGCCCGTGGGTACGTGCCTACGGAACGTCTTCGGAACGATACAGCATATGAAAGCCTTGTAAACAGTAAAACAACAATTATGTAGCTTAAGTTTGAATAGTAAAACAATATTTAGTTGTAAATAAAAGTCCATGTTTCCATTAGTATATGTTGAAAAATAATTATAAATGGGGGCGTAAAATCCAACTTCTTAAAACTTTGAATGTGGAAAATGATAAAATTTAACTGTTGATGAGATTTGTAATTTTCAATTTAACATGAGCAATAAAAAAATACATAAAAAATCTAAAAATTTACAAATTTGAAATATGAAAATATGAATTTTTGAGTAAATAGAGAGAGAATGAGAGAGAGAGAGAGAGAGAGTGCGAGAAATAAATAAATAAATACATAAATAAAGGAGTTGTTTTAGGGGATTTGAATTTGAGTTTTTTGGGGGGGAGGGGGGGGGGAATTTTGGGTGGGAAAATATGTTTTGTGAGGTTAGATCTGGACCATTGATTTCAACCCTATTGAATGACAGCCACTTGATAGCTTTCTTTGTATTTTATTATATATATTAGAGTGAGAGAGAGAGAGAGAGAGAGTCCCCTTCCGTTGTACACCACTTTCGTGTGCACTCGCCCTTATGGCCATCTCATGGATGATCCAAATGTTTACATTGATCTACACGTTTATGGTAGTCTAAATATATAAAATCAATCATTTGAAATTCATTTTACCATCCATCATATCATTAAAACAAATGATATTCAACCGTAAAATTTTATTACACTTCAATGAATGGGCAAATAAATTCCAAATAACATTATTTTACATGTTTAGACTAATTTAAACGTGTAGACCAATGTGAACAGTTTGGATTATCCATGCGATGGCCCGTAGGGTGAGTGTACACTAAATTGGTGCACAACGGACGCACAAGTCAGAATCAGGGAGAGAGAGAGTTTGTGAAAGAAACTATTGACTACCTTCTGACTGAAGAGGGAGTAGGGTATTTATAGGTCTGAGAAACATATCCCTTGGATCGATATGAATTCCTTATCTCTTGTTTGAATCTCCCCCTCAAGAGATAAGCTCCCTTGTTTGGGGATAAGTGGTTTGACAAACAGCCTTCATGGGTTGGGTCTTTTTTAGTGGACATACTCTGTCACTTTTTATGGGCTTGAATGAGGCCCATATTTTGTAGAGGAGCTTGGACAAGGGTCAGACTTGTTAAGAAGGCTCATTATGACTAATTTGCCTGTAGAAGCTACGAATCTGTGTTGGAATCGTAGGGCCCTGATATGCTATGATTTTTACCATTATCATGAACCCCCACTCTCGAATGACAACTTTCTTGGCTTTCAGGGATTAGTTCGCCTTATTTTTAGATTCTAGATTACAATCTTAGCTTTCAGGATGCTTGGAGATAACTGGAAATGATCAGATGCTTCTGAAGGCGGCAAATAGTTTCGTGGATTTTTCCATTTTTTTTGGATTTTTTTTCCGAATTTTTCCGAATTTTTAAAAATAATTTTCCCGATTTTAAATCACTTTTTCAAATTTTATAATTAATAAAACCAATTTTAAATTATTTTTAGAAAATTTAATTATGTTTGCTGAATTTAAATAATTATTTTTTGACTTTTAAATTATTTTTTTGAATTATAAATGATTTTCTGGGAATTTTTTGAATTATCCGACCTCGACACGAAATTTGATGTGATCTGAACAATTGATCACATCTGGGATCACGCACTGATGAATTTGAGAGGCCATGATGAAGAGCTAGTGATGTGGTGCAATCAAAGAGCGTTGTTCAAGCGCTTGTTCGTGCGATGAAGATATCGTTCGGTTGAGATGAAGCCTCTGTGATGAGATGCAACATGGAACGATCAAGACTGCTCAGTAGAGCTTGGCTTACCCACTGAGTGGGTTGGTCAGCGGAGATGGAGCCGCGATGAGTTGGAGCGATCACTGGCGTGGATCAAGAGCTTAGTGCGCATTTCGGCGGGATCGAGTGGCAAGTTTTAGGCGGAGTGTTGAGGAAGAAGAAGGGCGACATGGATTAATCTCGCGCGTCCATCGGACTCATGCTCAAATTTCAGAGCGATCCAAGGGCCAGCGAAAGCAGCGAGTGACTGCCTAGCTCGGTCGACGATTTCGCCGAGCTATGGCCATTTTCCTTGGGTTTTTGAGCTTTGCCAACCTATATCTTGGCCGAGCTATGACCTTCGCCGTCCTATGAGTCTGTTCATCGAGCTATGGAGAAGTTGCTGTAGCCGAGCTACAAGTGAGTTTTCGCCGAGCTATGAAGTTCGTAGATGGTAGCCGAGCTACTCTTCTACATCTCACTGAGCTATGCAGCCATGGTCTACTGAGCTATGATGTTTGGAGCGTTCGCCGAGTTATGGCATACTTTCGCCGAGCTATGGTGTTCTCATTGATCGAGCTACGGACCTATTCTTTGTCGTTGAACTATTCCCCTCACTGAGCTATGGTCTCGCTGAGCTATGGGCTCGGTCGAGTTATAATCCCTCGCCGAGCTCGTTTGGGTTTTGAGTGAGCTTTGGTCAGGGTGTTCTTGATGTTTGGTCGAGCTATGCCATCACCTCATCGACTAGGAATTTGGCGGAGCACTTGACGAGGCGAGAGATCAAAGTCGGAGTTGGAACGAGGAAGAGAAGAGCTCTCAGTCGAGCTCTGCTTTTTCGAAGCTTTGGCCGAGCTATGGGGGCAGCTCGCTTTGGCAGAGCTGTGGAGATGCTCTTGTTGGAATTAATTTTTGCAGTTTTTCGGGCCGGATTCCGGCAAGCTCCGGCCACCGACGGCACCGAAAAATGAGTGGATTGCGATCCTCTCGACGAGTACTATTCTGTAGTATACTCACTTGCCAAAAACGAATTCCGTATGAATGAGAAATGTTGATCCAAAGTTGGATACTTTAAATGTACTAACTTGGCAACTGGGAGAAAATAAATAGTCCCATATCGGAAATTGGAAATGATTTTGTCTAGTATATATACTAGAAAACTGGACTAAAGGGCGTGGCCCGGGGGTTACCACTAACGTGTAGTGGAGAGAGGACTTAGCCAAAATGACAAACACACACGCGCGCACGCGCCTGGCCCCGGCTCCGGCCTTGGCCTCCGCTCCGGCTCCGGCTCCGGCTCTGGCCTCAGCCTCGGCCTCGGCTTCGGCTTCGGCTCGGTTTGGCTCGGCTCGGCTCGGCTTGGCTTGGTCTGGTCTGGTCTGGTCTGGCTTAAATTTTTTATTTTATTTTTGCCCAGACGAACTCTTCCCTTACTGAACTGAAAAAGGCTTTTCAGATTCAGTAACCGGTGCCCATTACTCTGTAACAGCAGAGTAATGGCTCACCAGTTATGAATCTGAAGAGTCCCCATTACTCTGCTGTTACAGAGTAATGGCAGCTGCTGAACAGTCTCCAATCCAATTTCCTCTATATAACCAGACAGAGGCTTACATACAGACACGGAATTTTTTACATTTCTTCTTCTTCTCCTCTGCGTCAGTGTTAACTGAGAGTACAACACAGACAACAGTTCGTTGTCTCTGGAGCAAGGGTGCTGCATTCTTCAGAGAAGGTAAAGTTGTATCCTGGGAAGCAATTTGCCGGTAACCGTCACACTACGGGGCAAATTCTGCTTTAAGGACAGAGATTTCAAGTCTCGACTCTGTGCAGATTTTCTACTTACTGTTTTCTTCAATTCATTTTGATTTCCTTCACAAATTCTGTTGGAATTTTTTAATTATTTTATATTCAGGTTCTAACAATCTTAAAGCAGAATTTTTTCCTCACAGATTCTAACAATTTTGTGAAGTCTGTTTACAGGTTCTGTTCGGAAAAAAAGATCTAACAGTTTCTGTTTCAACCAATTTCAGAGAAGAAAACCAGAACATGGAGAACACACCAACTGACGTTGCTACTGGGCTTCTCAGTACCGAAACACCGGTGACCCAGAATGTGACTGCACAAATGGTTGCGGCACATTCGGTCGTTCTGCCCACGCACATAACCGTGGGAGAAAAACCGGACAAGTTCAATGGAACTGGGTTCAAAAAGTGGCAAGGGAAGATGCAGTTCTACCTTACCACATTGAAGCTGGACAGATTCCTCAATGAATATGCCCCGATGCTAGCGCCAATGGATGCACACTTCGTTGCTGCAGTTGATGCGTGGACTCAGGGCGACTACCTTTGCAGGAACTACATCCTGAATGGCCTGGTAGACTCCTTGTACAACGTCTACTGTGTCTTCAAGACGTCCAAACTCCTGTGGGGGTCCCTGGAAAAGAAGTACAAAACAAAAGACGCCGGGTCCAAGAAATTTGTTGTCGGCAAATTTTTGGACTACAAGATGATTGACTCTAAAACTGTGGTGAGTCAAGTCCAAGAATTGCAGGTTATAATGCACGACATTGCTGCAGAGAATATGACGTTGTGCGAACCATTCCAGGTTGCAGCGTTCATTGAAAAACTTCCACCTGGGTGGAAAGACTTCAAGAACTACCTCAAACACAAACGAAAGGAGATGTCTCTTGAAGATCTAATTGTCAGATTGCGGATCGAAGAAGAGAATCGCAAGGCTGACAGGTCCTATGGACATCAGTCCATAGAAAAGGCCAATGTGGTGGAGCACGAACAGAAGGGCAAGAAGAGGAAGTTTCTGCCACAGGCCTCCAACAAAAAACCTCTTGCAAAGAGGTTTGCTGGGAAATGCCACAAGTGTGGTAAGTTGGGGCACAAAATTTCTGAGTGCCGCAGTAAGGACAGTAATCATTCAAAATCAGGACATGTAAAAGGAAATGAAAAATCCCATGTACACATAGCTGAGAACTTGTCCACTGGTCTCTCTGACCTGGACCTCTGTGCTGTTGTTTCAGAGGTAAATCTTGTGGGGAGCAATCCTCGTGAACGGTGGTACGATACTGGGGCCACCAAGCATATCTGCTCGGACAAGGAAATGTTCACCTCCTACCAGAAGTGCAACAAAGATGAACAGTTGTTCATGAGAAACTCTTCCACCTCCAAAATTGAAGGAACATGGAAGATAGTGCTGAAAATGACTTCAGGCAAAGAGCTAACACTCACAAATGTGTTGCATGTCCCAGACATTAGAAAGAACTTGATATCAGGTTCTTTGCTAAGTAAGAATGGGTTTAAAGTTGTACTTGTTTCTGACAATTTTGTACTGTTCAAGAATGGGGTATATTTGGGTAAAGGATATGTAAAGGATGGACTGTTCAAGTTTAATGTAATGACAGTCATCCCTAAAACTATTGTTCCTGCTGTTCCCAAAGTTAATGAAATAACTCCTATTGCCTATGTTGTTGAGTCTTCCTCTGTTTGGCATGAAAGACTAGGCCATGTTAATGTAAATTCTATGCGTAGATTAGTTAACATGAATTTGCTACCAAAATTCAAGGTAGATAACTCAGAAAAATGTGAAGTTTGCACGGAGGCAAAACTCACTAAAACTCCATCACGTTCTGTAGAAAGAAACACAGAAACTCTAGGTCTTATTCACACAGATCTGTGTGACTTAAAATATGTGCAGACCAGAGGTGGTAAAAAGTACTTTGTGACTTTCATAGACGATTGCACAAAATTCTTTTATGTATATTTGTTACATAGCAAAAATAAGGCTTTGGATAAATTCAAAGAATATAAACTTGAGGTTGAGAATCAACTTGGCAAAACAATTAAAATCGTTAGAAGTGATAGAGGAGGAGAAAATGATGCACCATTTAACATGTTCTGCTCGGAACATGGAATAGTCCATCAGACAACTGCTCCCTACTCACCCGAATCAAACGGTACTGCCGAGCGCAAAAACCGAACTCTAAAGAAAATGATGAATGCCTTGTTGTTGAACTCTGGATTACCCCAAAACATGTGGGGGGAAGCATTGCTGACTGCCAACTACATTCTCAACAAAATACCTCACAAGAAAACCGGCAAGACACCATATGAACTATGGAAAGGTAATTTACCTTCGTATAAATACCTCAAAGTGTGGGGGTGTCTAGCAAAAGTGGTAGTACCTAACCCAAAACAGGTCACCATCGGACCTAAGATGATCGATTGCATATTCATAGGCGATGCACACAACAGTAGTGCATATCGGTTCTTGGTATACAAATCTGATATACCGGATATCCATGTAAATACAATAATGGAATCAAGGAATGCTTCATTCTTTGAACACGTGTTTCCGTGCAAGGATACTACGTACCCCAAACGTACACGTGAACAAGAGAATGCAAGCACTTCAGTTGATGAACCAGAACATGATAATGATGAGCCTAGACGAAGTAAACGGGCTGGAACATCAAAATCATTTGGTCCTGACTTTGTGACGGCCTTTCTGTTAGAGAATGAGCCCAGAACTTTCAAGGAAGCCATGTCTATGCCTGATGCTCCTATGTGGAAGGAAGAAATCAAAAGTGAAATAGACTCCATTATGCAAAATCATACATGGGAGTTAGTCGAATTGCCTTCTGGATGTAAAGCTCTAGGATGCAAATGGATTTTCAAACAAAAATTGAAACCAGATGGTTCAATAGAGAAACATAAGGCTAGACTTGTGGTACAAGGATTTAGGCAAAAAGAAGGCCTAGATTTCTTCGATACATATTCCCCAGTTACAAGAATAACATCCATAAGAATGTTGATAGCTATTGCAGCTCTACGTAACCTGGAAATACATCAAATGGATGTTAAAACTGCATTTCTAAATGGGGACTTAGAAGAAGAAATATACATGAAACAACCTGAGGGTTACGTAGTTTCTGGACAAGAAAATAAGGTGTGCAGGCTTGTAAAATCACTGTACGGCCTGAAACAAGCTCCAAAGCAGTGGCATGCAAAATTTGACAATGTTATGATGTCAAATGGTTTCAAAATAAATGAATGTGATAAATGTATCTACATCAAAGATACTCCAAATGGATATATTCTGGTCTGTCTATACGTAGACGACATGCTCATTATTGGAAGCAATAACGACATTATCAAACAAACTAAGAGCATGCTTAGTGGCAAGTTTGACATAAAAGACTTGGGAGTTGCAGATGTCATACTAGGAATTAAAGTTTCCAGGACATCTGAGGGGATTACTTTGTCTCAAGCTCATTATGCTGAGAAAGTACTTGAAAGATTCAAGAATTATTCCAATGGGACAGCAAAAAGTCCCGTCGATCCAAGTCTTCACCTGTTCAAAAATACAGGCGAAAGCATATCACAACTGGAATATGCACGTGTAATTGGTAGTCTGATGTACCTAACAAATTGTACAAGACCGGACCTAGCACATTCGGTAAACGTACTGAGCCGATACACGAGTAATCCAGGACGAAGTCACTGGAAAGGAATAACTAGAGTATTGAACTACTTGCGACATACTCAGAGTTATGCGCTGCATTACACCAGATATCCAGCAGTATTGGAAGGTTACAGTGATGCCAACTGGATATCAGACTTAAAGAACTCAAAATCCACAAGTGGATATGTTTTCACACTTGGTGGTGCAGCTGTGTCATGGAAATCCTCTAAAAAAATGCTATTGGCCAGATCCACCATGGAATCTGAGTTTATTGCTTTAGACAAAGCGGCAGAGGAAGCAGAATGGCTTCGAAACTTCTTAGAGGATATTCCAATGTGGGAAAAACCAGTGCCTGCCTTATGTGTACACTGTGACAGCCAATCGGCTATAGCACGGGCACTGAGTTGTATGTATAATGGTAAGTCTCGCCATATCAGAAGGCGACACAAAACCATTAGACAACTGCTCTCAAATGGAGTAATCTCTATAGAATATATAAAATTGGCCGACAACCTAGCGGATCCATTTACTAAAGATCTGTCGCGAGAGCAGATTGTGAGATCATCAAGAGGAATGGGTTTAAAGCCTATGACGAAAGAGGATACTTGATGGAAACCCTACCTAGAAATTGGAGATCCCAAGATCTAGGTTCAAAGGGACAACTAAATCTTGTTGAATCGATGAAAGCACTGAGAGATTAACATCTCATACCCATTCTTAGGATGATAAAATAAGTGCTGCCTGCAAATAGTTAGGATAAGCTTGGCTTTTAATGATTCCCATAGCTTTGAAATAAAAGTGGGGTATAGCAGGATACTCTTTATGGGCAATCACCTTGTGAGTGTAAAATGGAGCCGTTTCTAGGAGAATGAAGAGAGGCTACATTCTCCAAGTTCACTCATGATTAACCAGGGATGTTCAAGGCCAAAATGAACACAACAAGAGAACTTAGTTCTGTGAGGAGATGAAACTGTGTGATAGTTATTGTCTAGGTTCACATGAACGCCCGGGTAGTTCAAGACATCATGATCACTACCTGGTCAAGTGAATCCGATAGCTAATTACTAAGGGTGGTTCAAAGTTGAAAAATTACTACCATTCCTGATGCAGTGATTTTCCGATTGTACTCTCAGAGTCTTTCTGTCATGTTTTTTGTTTTTTTGTCGTGTCTAGATTACATGGTCTGCTAATTTCCATTCATGTGGGGGATTGTTGGAATTAATTTTTGTAGTTTTCCGGGCCAGATTCTGGCAAGCTCCGGCCACCGGCGACACTGGAAAATGAGTGGATTGCGATCCTCTCGACGAGTACTATTCCGTAGTATACTCACTTGCCAAAAACGAATTCCGTATGAATGAGAAATGTTGATCCAAAGTTGGGTACTTTAAATGTACTAACTTGGCAACTGGGAGAAAATAGATAGTCCCATATCGGAAATTGGAAATGATTTTGTCTAGTATATATACTAGAAAACTGGACTAAAGGGCGTGGCCCGGGGGTTACCACTAACGTGTAGTGGAGAGAGGACTTAGCCAAAATGACAAACACGCACGCGCGCGCGCGTGCCCGGCCCGGCTCCGGCCTCGGCCTCGGCTCCGGCTCCAGCTCCGGCCTCGGTTCCGGTTTCGGCTTGGTCTGGTCTGGTCTGGCTTAAATTTTTTATTTTATTTTTGCCCAGACGAACTCTTCCCCTACTGAACTGAAAAAGGCTTTTCAGATTCAGTAACTGGTGCCCATTACTCTGTAACATCAGAGTAATGGCTCACCAGTTATGAATTTGAAGAGTCCCCATTACTCTGCTGTTATAGAGTAATGGCAGCTGCTGAACAGTCTCCAATCCAATTTCCTCTATATAACCAGACAGAGGCTTACATACAGACACGGAATTTTTTACATTTCTTTCTTCTTCTTCTCCTCTGCGTCAGTGTTAACTGAGAGTACAACATAGACAACAGTTTGTTGTCTCTGGAGCAAGGGTGCTGCATTCTTCAGAGAAGGTACAGCTGTATCCTGGGGAAGCAATTTGCCGGTAACCGTCACACTACGGGGCAAATTCTGCTTTAAGGACAGAGATTTCAAGTCTCGACTCTATGCAGATTTTCTACTTACTGTTTTCTTCAATTCATTTTGATTTCCTTCACAAATTCTGTTGGAATTTTTTAATTATTTTATATTCAGGTTCTAACAACTCTTTCGTCGAGATGCAGTTCTTGGTCGAAGGCAGTGCTTTGACGACGGCGGTGCCTTTGTCGAAGGCTTCGATCTTGGCAACGACGTGGAGACAGAGAGGCAGAGGCATTAGGGTTTTGAAGAAGAATAAGCCAGGGTTTGGTTATTTGATTTTACGGGTTTTGGAGTGATATTGGGTTTGCACCCGGAACTGCTTTACTCTTAATACTTCTTTTCTCTTTTTCTATTGGATTTCGTTTATGGGTTTGGCTTGGAAAAATCAACCCGTCTCTATATTATGAAGCAACCTGGGCTTTTCTTGCTTTCATTTATTCCAAAAAAATAAATCCAACTCCTTATTTGCTTGGAGTTTTTGAAGGTTGAATGTTACAAGGAGCTTGGATCATGGGTTGATTACCCGTTCCTTTCTCCTCTCTCTGTTAGAGTTTGGAACTGTGAAATTACTCTTGAGTTGTGTAGAACTCAAGGTCGAGGCTTGAGTTTGCAGCCTGGAGTTGATTCGATGCCTTCGTTGCTTGAGTTTTATGGCTCTTTTGATGAGTCATGACTTCCTGTGCTTGTCAACTTGTTCTGTGGGATAAGCCTCTCGTCGCTGACCAAGTGCCACTTCGTTCACCTGTATCGTCGGATTGCTCTTTTGTCGACCAAATATTCTGTTATTCTCTTGTTTTGTCAACCGAGCGTTTCACCGTTAGACATGTGTTCTGTTGGTCTGCGAGCTAAACGCTTTTACCATTGGATCTTGTTTATGTAGCTGTTCTAGAAGATCTGTAGTTTTCTTGCTGTTTGATCCCAACAAATTTGTTGAGACAACTCTGATATAGAATTGACGTAGAACTTGTTGTTTGATCCCAAAAAGTTTAGAGAGAATCTATGACAGAGTTGAATGTTGAACTTGCCGTTTGCGCCTAGCAAGTTTTGGGGAGACAACTCTGAGATGGATTTGGATGTAGGACTTGTCGTTTAATGCCAGCAAGTTTTATGAGGCAACTCTGACCTATTGTTTGTTCCCAACAAGTTTGTAGGGGCAACTCTGACATGGAATTGAAGGTAGAGCTTGTCATTTGCACCCAGCAATCATGTAGAGAACTCTGCGACGAAGTTGGATGTTTGAATTTGCTGTTTGCGCCCAACAAGTTTGTAGAGACAACTCAGTAGCTTCCGAATATCAATCATCTTTGTCATCCTCTTTGGCCTTCTCCAGGTGCTGGGCATGCTTTCTTCACCCACCTCGAACTGACTACCTTCCTGGTCTGTACCTAGAGTTCCTCGACCTATAGGTGGAGTGGCTCCTCCACTTTCTCTACTATTTTTCTGAGTTGAAAGTTCAAGGGTTAGCTGTTTCTTCCGTTGGCCTTCATTTATCTCAACTGTGTTCAACCTTCTTTTTGATTCTTAACATTTGTCACCATTTATCCCAGTGTTTTTAACAAAAATGAGATACACAACCCTTTTCTTGCCGCTTTCGATAAACGTAGGAATAGATGTCCTCAAAATAGGACGTGTCTATCACCGCATTTTTAATAAACGCCAGGAATGACCTTTTTGTAATGCTCGTTCTACTAACCACAAATTTTGCCAATTTTCAGGATCTCTCTCTCTCTCCCTCCCTGCTGGTTGCTTAACTACCACAATGAATCGACTTAGGGGGTGTTAGAATTTGGAAGTTTGGAAAAAAAATTCCATTTTTGCAAATTTATTAAAATTTACAATTCTAAAATTTCAAAAACAACTTCGACAATTGCAGCCAAAAGTTTAAAAAACCAATGTAGGTTTGCTTATTTTGGTGTGAGAGCAAACAGAAAGTGAGTTCTTTTTTAATGGAAACTAATAAAAATCTGATCTTTGATCTTTGCCGTGAAATGCGGTTAGAGCTACTGAGATTAAATCTGGATCGTTGACCGACCACCGTGATCTGAATCCGATGATTGCTGACGCGGCCGATGGACCTGCAAAATCCTGAAACACCGGTGGGTGGCCCCGACGATAGACCCTCCGACACTCAGGTCAGAACCAGAAAGGAAAAGAGAGTTAGAGAGAGAAACTGGCGAATTGTTGATTACCTTCTGACTGTGGAGGGGGGAGGGTATTTATAGGCCTGAGAAATATATCAAGAGATTGATTTAGATTCGTTGGATCGATATGAATTCCTTATCATCTTTATGTTTCTCCCCCTCAAGAGATAAATTCTCTTGTTAGGGGATAAGAGATTTAACTTCTAGCCTTCATGGGCTGGGTGTCTCTCCTATGGGGCCTAGTCTGTCTATTTTTATGGGCTTGGAAGAAGCCCATATCTTGTAGAGGGGCATGGAGAAGGCCGGGACCTGTTAAGGAGGTCCGTTATGATTAATCTGCCTGTAGAAGTTTTGAGATCTGTGCTGAAATTGTACGGCCCTGATTTGCTGTGATTTTTACCATCATCATAAGTCCCCCACTCCCGGAAGGCAATTTTCTTGGCTTTCAGGGAGTAGTATGTCTTACTTTTGGACTCTGGAGTATAATCTTAGTCATCAGGGTATTCGGAGATACCTGGAACTGATCTGTGGCTTCTGAAGGCAGTGAATATCTTCCTAGATTTTCCATTATTTTTTTGGATTTTTCTTTTTTTTTTTGGAATTTTTTTTCAATTTTAAAACCACTTTTTCGGATTTTATAATTAATAAATCCAATTTTAACTTATTTTTTGAAATTTTAAATTAATTTTGGATTTTTAATTAAGTTTTTGAATTTTAAATGATTTTTGGGGATTTTTTGTGGATAATCAGAGCTGCGCACGCTTTTTGATGCGATCGAAGTCGTCGATCAGGGCGAGCTCGCACGCTGATGCACTTGGGCGGCTGTGATGAGGTCAATGTAATTCTTAACAATGTGGTGCGAATTTTGTGCGATCAGGTTCGTTGATCAAATACTGGCTCGCCCGCTAATGCACTTGGGCTGCTGTGATGCAAGAATTTACTAAGTAGGCACCGTGGCTCGAGCATTGAGGGGGATCAGAATGTGGAGATGGAAAGCAATGTAGTGGGGAAGACGAAGGGCGATGTGGACGCATCTGAGCCGCTCATCACAGTTGAGCTCAAATTTTAGAGGAATCCAAGGGTCAGGAATTCAGCGGGAAACCTTAGCTCGGCCAAAAAATTTGCCGAGCTATGGGCTTTTGATCCTACTCGAACTATGGTTTGTTGCCCTTGTCGAGCTGCCACAGCATCAAACTAAGAGCTTTGGGGCGAGCTACGACTTGGTGACCCCCGTTTGGATGACTTAAGCCTTCGTCGAGATTGTTTTCAACTTTGTCAAGTTATGCAAGATCGGTCACCGAGATATGAACTCTTTCGCTTCGCCGAGCTATGGGGCTCACAATTCCTTGCTGAGCTATGGAGATCGATGCTTCGTCGAGCTACGGAGCTCACAATTTCTCACCGAGCTATGCCCTATTTCAAAGTTTTTGTGATGCTATGTTTTTGCTGACCCATTCTTCCTTGCCGAGCTATGAAGCTTGCCGTCAAGCTATGAGGGCTTTGAGCATTTCTCCAAGCTATGGTGTTTGGTCATTGGCAAGCTATGGATTTCGGCGATCTGCTGCGCCTCGCCGAGCTATGAACTTCACCATCTTCCCTCCTTCGTCGAATTAAGAGCCTCGCCGAGCTATAGAGTTTTAAAACCATCATCGAGCTATGAAGATTCTTGATCGAGCTATGAGCGAGCTATCGATCTTCGGTCAAGCTATGGGTCTGAATCCCCATTGTTAAGCCTCGAAGCAGTTGAGCTGCGTAAGCCTCTTGTCGACCAAGGGTTAAGCGGAGCTCTAGACAAAGCGGAGCTTGGAGTTGGAGTCGTGGTGCTCGGAGTTGGAGTGAGGAGGAAGAGAGCTTTCAGTCGAGCTCTGTTTCGGAAGGAGAAGTTTGAGGAAGAAGAAGGGTTACGAGTTTGGAGTTTGCGGGTTTGGAAGCCGTACCCGTAACCCATTTAGATCCATATCTTTAGGACTTTGGGTATTTGGGTTTGGTTTGTGGATCTGAACCCAACCCGAACCCTAATTCTTCTTTTCCTCTCCTTTTGGACCCGTGAGGTTTTGTTGGGGATTTTTTGGACTTGGATTTGCATATAATTGTGTACATATGTGTATATATGTAATTATTTATATGTGTGTACCAAGTTTTTACTTCATATCTCTCAAATTATATGTGAAATAGAATCTTTTTCGGGCTTTGAAGTAGGAGTTTTTGTCGATGTCGACGTTATTCTTGTTGATCAAACATCTCATCGCTTATTTTGATGAACCACTCTTTTATTGACCAAGCATTTCATCGTTGGACGGACGTTCTATCAGTCTAAGAGAAGAGTGCTTTCATCGTGAGATCTATAGCTGACCTATATGAGCTATTGCAGACTTGCTGTTTGATCCCAACAAGTTTGTTGTGGCAATTCCGGGACGGAGTTGAACGTTTGGACATGCCATTTGTGCTCGACAAGTTTTGTACAGAAAACTCTTTGACTGAGTTGATGTAGAGATTATTGTTTGATCCCAGCAAGTTTGTAGAGAACTTTGTGACGGAGTTGGACGTTTGAGCTTTCCGTTTTGGCAAGTTTAGAGGCAAATCTAAGATAGAGTTGATGTAGAGTTTGTTGTTTGACCCTGGCGAGTTTGGAGAGGCAACTCATAGTGGAGCTGAGTTGGGACTTGCTGTTTGATCCCATCAGGTTTGGAGAGAACTTTGTGATGGGGTTGGACGTTTGAGTTGGCCGTTTTCGCCCGACAAGTTTGGAGAGACAAATTTTTGACTAAGTTGACGTAAAGCTTGCTGTTTGATCCCAGCAAGTTCAGAGGCAACTCTGAGATTAAGTTGATGTAGAAAGTGCCGTTTGACATCGATGAGTTTGGAGAGGCAACCCATAGTAGGGTTGGTGTAGAACTCACTTGTTTGATCCCAGCAAGTTTGGGGAGAACTCGTAGTGGAGTTGATGTAGAAATTACCGTTTGATCCCGGTGGGTTTAGAGACAACTCTGAGATAGAGTTGATGTAGAGACTCCCGTTTGATCTCGACGAGTTTAGAGACAACTCTGAAATAAAGTTGATGCAGAGACTGCTGTTTGATCCCGACGAGTTCAAGGAGAGCTCTGTTACAGAGTCAGACGTTTGAGTTCGCTATTTGCGCCCGGCAAGGTAGTGGTGGATTCTGGCATTGGAAGGAATCGAGCAAGGAGCGGGGCAATGTTCTCATTTTTTGGAGTCAATGAGTTGTTTAATGGAGCTCGTTTGAAAAGTAAGGCATTGAACTCGTTGTTTGGAGTCAACTAGTTGTTGATGGTGCCTGAGCGAAGAGCAGATCGCTGAACTCGTTGTTTGGTGCCCACGATTTGTTGATGGGTCTCAAGCGGCAATCAGAGCATAGAACTCATTGTTTGGAGCCAACGAGCTATTGATGGAGCTCAAGTGGCAATCAGAGCGAAGAACTCGTTGTTTGGAGCCAACGAGCTATTTGGTGGAGCTAGAGCAAAAACCAAGGCGTTGAACCCGTTGTTTGGAGCCAACGAGTTATTAATGGAGCTTAAGAAGTGAGCAGAACATTGAAATCGTTGTTTGGAGCCCACGAGCTGTTGATGGAGCTCAAGTGGCAATCAGAGCATAGAACTCGTTGTTTGAAGCTAACGAGCTATTTTGTGGAGCTTGAGTGAAGACCAAGGAGTTGAACTCATTATCTGGAGTCAACGAGTCGTTGTGGAGCTCAAGCGGTGAGCAGAGCAGTGAAGTCGTTGTTTGGAGCCAACGAATTGTTGATGGAGCTCAAGTGGTAATCAGAGCATTGAACTCATTATTTGGAGCCAACGAGTTGTTTGGTGGAACTTGGGCGAAGAACAAGGCATTAAATTCGTTGTTTGGGGCCAACGAGTTGTTGATGGAGCTTGAACGTAGACCAAGGTGTTGAACTCGTTGTTTGGAGCCAACAAGTTATTGATGGAGCTCAAGCGGTAAGCAGAGCATTGAACTCGTTGTTTGGAACCAACAAGTTATTGATGGAGCTCAAGTGGTGAGCGGAGCGTTCAAATCATTGTTTGGGACCAACGAGTTGTTAACGAAGCCTGAGCGAAGATCAAGGCATTGAACTCGTTGGTTGGAGCCAACAAGTTGTTGACGGAACTCAAGTGGCAATCAGAGCGTAGAACTCGCTATTTGGTGGAGCTTGATTGAAGACCAAGGCGTTGAACTCGTCGTTCGGGGCCCACGAGGTGTTGATGGAGCTCGTGCGAAAAGAAAGGTGTTTAACTCGTTGTTTGGAGCGAACAAGCTGTTTGGTGGAGCTTGAGCGAAGACCAAGGCATTAAACTTGTTGTTCAGGATTGACGAGTTATTGGATGGAGCTCAAGCGGTGAGCAAAGCATTGAACTCGTTGTTTGGAGCCAACGAGTTGTTGATGGAGCTCAAGTAGCAATCAGAGCATTGAACTCGTTGTTTGGAGCCAACGAGTTATTTGGTGGAGCCTGAACAAAAAGCAGGGTATTTGAACTTGTTATTTGGACCCAACGAGCTATTTGGTGGAGCTTGTGCGGAGAGCAGAGCATTGAATTCGTTGTTTGGAGCCAACCAGTTGTTGATGGTGCTTGAGCGTAGCATAAGGGGTCAAACTCGTTGCTCAATGTTGACGAGTTGTTGACCGGAAGAACTTAAGTGGCGTGCATAGCGCCGAACTCATTTTTAGAGTGAATCATTTTGGGGGTGTTCTGAATCTTCTTAATATGGAAGTGAAGTCACTTGTGTTTGTTTAGCGTTGAAGTGATTCCATTCTTATCTTTGGCGACAAATAGTTGTGTACATCCAACGAGGTCCTCGGGGCATTGAGTTTGCTCTCCTTCGCAATACACGGTGCTTGGGAGAGTTGGGATTCTTCCGTTTGCACAGTGCTTTAAGAGAGATGGAGTTGGAGCTTATTCTGGTGAAGATGATCAGATAAACCTGGAGCTTGCCTGCCTAAGAAAGACTTGTCTTGAATTTCATCATCAAGAGTTGAGGCGGCTTTATGGAACTGTTAGCTGGTAGGAGTCTGATGAAGAGTTTTGGTTCTGTTAGGTAGAGCATCTCTCCAGCGTGTAGCGGGAAGAGCAACTTGCATGACAATCTATTGTACCGTGTTCGCAGGACTTTTATTAGCGATTCCTAGACATGAAACGTAGACTCATTGTAATTCTGTTGTTGTAATGAAACTTGTAGTTTAAGGAATAAGAAGTCTTCTACGTGTCGGTGTCTTGTCCTGTGATTCGTCGTCTTGGGGGTTGGCTAGTCGTATGAGCTGCTCTTGGGGAGAGTTAGACTCTAGACTTGCCATTTTGTATTTGTAGATATTTGTAGTGGTACTGGATCTGAACATATAGGTTTGCAATAGTTCTGTGATTTTTGATGAAATCTCTTCATATGCTTGATCCTTGTTGTCAAGGTTGGTGTGCCATCGACTGAGTTCTTTGTAGCTAAATAACATGGCCTCAAGTCTATTGTGTATAGATAACGAACCGTCGATGGTGTGTGACGGAGTTTAGAACATCTCCGTCTTGAACTCAACTAGCTGTAAGAGCAACTCTGAGGGAGAGTCGTTTTCCAAACTTTCTGTATGGGTCCTCCGACAAATTGTGAGAGTCACATCGAGTGGAGAGTTGAACCTTAAGTGTTGCTTATTACAAGTGATACTGGAGTAACTGCGATCCATGATTTTGGACCTCCTAATCCGTCTTCAAGGAATTTTAACTAGTTTCATGAACAGGTCAAATGGCGAGTTGAACTCTGAACGTGCTTAATTGCAGGTTGTTAAAGTAACTCCGATCCATTGGTATGGATTCCGAACTTGTTAGTTTAGGTAGTAACAGGTTGTAGGAGCAGATTGAATGGCGAGTTGAACTCTGAACATGCTTAGTTGCAGGTTACTAAAGTAACTCCGAGCCATGGGTATGAACTCCGAACCGGTCTTGGAGGCGCTAACGGGTTGCAGGAGCAGATCTAATGGCGAAGCGCACACTGAACTTTCTTTATTGCAAATTGTTAGAGTATCTTCGAGCCATGGGTATGAACTCTGAACCCGTCTTATGGAAAGCTTGTAACGAGTTTTTAGCGCTGCTCCAGGCATAAGTTGCGTGTTTAGCTCGTTGTTTGCTTAAGTATTAACAGGTTGCAGGAGTAGATCGAATAGCAAAGCGCACTCTGAACTTGCTTCATTGCAAATTGCGAAAGTAACTTCGAACTATGGGTATGGACTCCGAAACCATCTTGTAGGAAGCTTTCGACAAGTTTTTGGTGCTATTTTTGGGTATAAGTTTGACACTCAACTTATTGTATACTTCTGTTAGCTTGTACAATAACTTTGCAAAAGTTCATACTACATTTTAATGGAAAATAAAACCAAGCAGATACTCCAGTGGCTGGCCGTTATTACAAATTAAAAAAAATTGCTGCAAAAATTCATACTTCATTTTATTGGAAAATAAAACTAAGTGGCTGCTCTAGTGGCTGGCCGTTAATACAAATTGAGAAAATTTGCTTATACTACTAAGAGATGACATTTCAGACGCCCTTCTTCACCTTCGCAATGTGTTCTACTTTCTAAGTCTTTGCTGATATCTCCTTCCCCCCCCCCCGGGTCTTCAAGTTGATGAGCCGTTAGACGAACAACTTGGTAGAGCTTGCCTGGACTTGCCTGTTTTGGATGGAGCCCCTCATTGTTTTGCATAGAGAAAGAACAATCTTCTGATGCACCAATGCATTTAGGCATGACTATTTGTCTCCGTTGAATGAGCGGAGTGGCTTTGGGCGAGGGATTCAGGATTATTATTGTGTTATGATGAGAACCAGTTTGGACCTGCTGAGAGATATTTGGCAGGGTTGGAAGTTCTTGGTAGAATTGTTTGTGGCAGTGACTTCAAGCTTGTTTACAATCTTGAAATTATTGTGACTGCTTTTTTACGGTAGCTATATGGCGTCGAAGGGGAGAACCGAGCCCCGCATTGTAGCGGTGTAGCATGCTCGTGTTGCCTGTTGGCTTCCTACAGCTTGGCCTACACCAGCTGTTGTTGGAAACTTCATTTTTATGTGAAATGCGGAGGTAACTGCATGGAAGGCGGGTAGACCGGGATGGCCGAATATAGCGTTGTATGCATGTAACACCCCTGCCCCTACTCGGACAATTTTATACAATTTATTTAAAAAATTATTTATAGTATAGTCCAACTGCCCACTACAGCCTGCCTCTCAAAAGGTGGTTAACTGGATTGGTGACTCTTGATCATAGGCTATATTATTTATTATTATTTTATTTTAGTTCAATCCTGATATGGGACTATTCTAAATCACATACCCTCTCTCGTCCATGACACACAGCAACCCTCCCTCAAAGGTGGGCCCCATGCGCCAAGTCAGCACCTCAGACAGCAGGCACTATCATCTCAAACTCCAGGTGGGCCCTTCCCTGACGCATCGGTGATGTCACCCTCAAACAACAGCAGCAACTACTGCTCTGTTCTTCAGCCCGTGTGCCCCCCTCTATCTCCACTTTAATACAATTTATATTTTTGCCATTCACTTCCTATATATATATATATATATATATATATATATATATATATATATATATATATATATATATATGTATATATTTGAAATTATGGGGTGTTAGAATGCAACTTGGACATCGACTACCATAAAGCTCATTGCTTCCGTTCGAATAGCAGAGGCCTTTCCTGCTGTCACATCTAGTGGGACGACTCATTCTACTTGAACGGGGACACCGGAGAATCCGTTGAGTGTATAACCAGTTGGTTTGAATCGGTCTCAGGAGAACTTGAGAGCCTCGAATGTGGCCATGAAGAGAATATTTACTGAGCTGCCACTGTCCACCAAGATGAGGCATACCTCATGATTCACCATGCAAAGGTTTATGACCAATGCATCGCAATGAGGTGTTCAGACGTCTTCTAAGTCCTTGTCAGAGAAAGATATTGGGACCTCGGTGCTTTTGGCAGGTGAAATGTTATCTATGGAGTTAATTTTCTTACGAAAGCTTTGCGGGAGGAGTTGGAATCTCCTCCCATGGGCATCCGTGAATGGAGTTGAGAATGGCTATGTGTTTAGAGTCTTGCGATTCGGGTGACCTCTTTTGACGCTTATTAGCTCACCGGGGCAGAGGGTTTTGGTGTCGTTATCTTTCCGAACGAAGTTGGAGAGATAGCTCCTGCGAATCAGGGCTTCTCGTTCTTCTTTAATGGCTCGACAGTTGTCAGTAGTGTGTCCATGATCTCTGTAAATTGTGCACCACTTAATTTTGTCTCTTCTCTTGCTAGACGTTGACATCTTAGGGGATGGCAGATTATTCCGTCTTTCTCAACTTCCATGAGGATGGCTGATACGCTTGCATTGAGAGGAGTGAACTTGTTGAAGCGTGGTGCTGGAATTGGACGGCGTTGACCTGTGCCGTTTTTCTGAAACTTCCTGAGTTCTTCCTTGCTTGTATTCTTCCATTTGTTCATGGAAGATGAATTGTTCTTGTTTTGTGGATAGAGAGCTTCCTCGACCCTTCTATACTTGTCACTCCTGTCCAGGATCTCAGTGAAACTTTTGGGTGGCTTTTTACGAGAGAGGCTTTCAGGTCTTTGTTAGTGACGTTGAGGTGGAAAGCTACAGTGACACTGAAGTGTTCAAGGAGAAAATTGACATTTCTTCTGCCGTAAAGCATTTGACAAAGTCTTTCAGCATTTCTCCATTTCTTTGTTTCAGTTCCAATAGATAGACAGTTATTTTTTCAGCCTTGCGGCTAGTAACGAAGTGCGCAATGAAAAGCTCCTCGAGCTGATTGAAAGAGAATATTGATTCTGGAGTTAGGTGCGAATACCATTTCCCTGCTGATCCTTTCAGCGTGGTGGGGATTGTTCGACACATGAGTGCATTGGTGGTGTTGTAGACCATCATGAGTGTTTTGAAGCTCTTTATATGGTCGGCCGGGTCTGATTCTCCATTGTAGGATTCAAATTGAGGAGCCTTGAAGTCCCTTGGGATGGGTGCATTGAGGATGGCTCTGCTGAAAGGCGGTCGACTAGGGCGGTAGGCCCTGATGGAGAGGTTTCTCTCATTCTTCATATGTTCTAGACGATCTTCTACTTCTTGGATACGGAGAAGGGCTTGGTCATCCTTCCCATGGGACCCGGTTGAGTCAGCAGATCCTTCGTTGAGGGGCGGCCCAGATCTTGACTTCCTTGGATAGCTTGGAGGATGTTGAGCTTGAACTTATCCAATTTGGCCTAGTGACTGGGGCATTTTCCCCTTTGTTCCGCACAAGAAGCTTTTGCCTCTCACGAGACGGGCTCTTTATTATGGTGCGTCCCCCTGTGAGAGGAGGATTGCCTTGATCTCTGTCTAGGGAAGTTGGTTCTCTGGTTTGCTTGATGTCCCGGGCGGGAGTCCTCAGATCGGGTGCGCCTCTCCTCCAGCTGGGTTCGCAGATCGGTTCCCTGTTGCCTGTCACTGATGATGTGGCGGAGATCTCTAGACCCCCGAGAGCCTCGCGAGGCCATTGAATTAGTTGAAGCATTATGGAATGAGATGTGGTCATGCTGAGGATGTTGTTCATGATGGTTTTGTCGGGAGCCCCCCAGTGCCTCTCCGTTGGAAGGAGCTTCATTAGGCTGTCGGGGTGACTGTTGAGGAGGAATTGGATCTTCTATAGGAGGAGTTGGTTGAAGAAGAGAATTGGGGCAACGGCTTGAGGCCGCCCCTCTACCTCTTATTCTTGGTGGCATGAAAGCAAGTCTGACTTGTGTAGTTTTCCACAGACTGAGTCAATCTGTTGCTGCTTATTTTGGTGTAGGAGGAAATAGATAGTGAGTTCTTTTTAAATGGAAACTACTAAAAATCTGACCTTTGATCTTTGCCGTGAAATGCTGTTAGTGTTCCTGATATTGAATCTGGATTGTTGACTGACCACCGTGATCTGAATCCGACGGTTGTTGATGTGGCCGATGGACCTGCAAAAAGCCTGAAACACTGGAGGGTGGCCCCAGCGATAGACCCTCCGACGCTCAAGTCAGAGCCAGAAAGAGAAAGAGAAACTAGCGAATTGTTGATTACCTTCTGACTGGGCGGGGGGGGGGGGGGGGGGGGGGGTGGAGAGAGAAGGATATTTATAGGCCTGAGAAACATATCAAGAGATTGATTTAGATCCGTTGGATCGATATGAATTCCTTATCTCCTTTATGTTTCTCCTCCCCAAGAGATAAGTTCTCTTGTCAGGGGATAAGAGATTTGACGCATATCCTTCATGGACTGGGTGTCTCTCTTAGCGGGCCTAGTCTGTCACTTTTTATGGGCTTGGAAGAAGCCCATGTCTTGTAGAGGGGCCTAGAGAAGGCCCGAACCTGTTAAGGAGGCCCGTTATGATTAATCTGCCTATAGAAGCTTTGTGATCTGTTATGGAATCGTACGACCCTGATTCGCTGCGATTTTTTCCATCATCAGTAGGCGCCACTCCACATATGTTTTTCCGCAAATATGGGCTGTCAGAAATAGAAGCTCATAAAATTTTCCCAAGGTTCCATTTTTGGTTAGATGCAGGGCAGGCTGGGCGACCGCACAGGGCCCACTTCAGGGGAGGGGCCCAATTTTTTTTAAGTATAATGGATTAATGGTCTTATAATTAATATAATTGATTAATGGGTTTGTAATTAATTTTTAGGGGAGGGCCCAATTTAATAATCTCTCTCTCTTCCATTGTCACTTCAACTTCTTCAAAAAAAAATTTCGTCCAGCCTCTACATCTTGTTCAAATTCTCTCTCTCTCTCTCTCTCTCTCTCTCTCTCTCTCTCTCTCTCATTCACTCTCTCCCCTGAACCCCTTCCGCCATCTTCAGAGTTCAGAATTTCAGATATTCTTTAAATTGTCAGTTGAGAATTTTCGTTTATTTCTGTTAGTTGTAGGTCTTCAATTTATTATGTTTCATTTGTTCATTCATATTTTCTACGTTGTGAAACAGAGTTACAGAGTCAGATAGTTGTATAACTGAAGTAATATATAGAAGGTATGTGTTTTTCGTTCCTTTGCATTGTAAGATTATCATTGCTTGATTATTTATTTGTTCAAATTAATAAGGGGTTTCTGATAATTTCATTTAGAATTAGGTTTTCTTGGGAAAAAATCTTTTGGAGAGGTTGTTTGTTGTATGTCGCTATTGCTTCTGTTGATTATCAATTTTGGAGGAAAATATTTGTCAGTCTGATGTTGATTAATTGATCTAATATTAAACGTAAAGACTATGAAGCGACGGAGAAAGAATTAATTTTCAAATTATCAGTTGAGAATTTTCGCTTGTTTCTTTTAATGAGTTTTTTCTTTCTAATTTCCAAATGTTCTGAGAATCTAAACTATGAAGTACTATCAACTTATGTTAGTAACTTTGTATTGGAACAATTTTAACTTATGTTTCCATAGCATATGAATGGTCTATTCATTTCCTGCAATCAATCCATAATTTTTAGTTGAGTCCTCTAAAAATTGAATCTTTCGTGTTGGGTAACTCACCAAAACCTTAGATTCTGAAATGGTTGAACCAACAGAACCCAGTTGGGTGCCTAAAGTTGGAATGGAGTTTAAGTGTGATGAAGATGCCTTCAATTTTTACAGTGAATATTCCAAAATGGTAGGATTCAGTGTTAGGAAAGCTTGGTTGAATTGAAGAGCATCAGGTTTGATTACGTCTAGGACTGAGTGCTACAAAGAAGGGTTTCAAGGGATAAAGAAGGATGATTTTGCTTCTAAAAATGCAAGAAGAAATCATTTTAGATGAGATGTGATTGATTTTTTTTTTGGCAGGTGCAAGAGTCGCCGTCACTATACTTAATTAAAAATATAGAGTATTTGATGTCATAAAGCAAAACAAAGGTAATCTTTATTTTTCTGGGTATTGTTTTTATGTATCCCGCCTTTATATTATATTTTATTAATATATATAAAAATGTTGGATCCTGTATGCAAGACAGATAACACTAGAGGGGAGGTAAATAGTGTGATAAAAAACTATTAAAAAATAAATAAATATTAAACTTGAAACACTTGTTAAGTCGACTGGGACGAAAAACCAGTCAACTGAATCGACAGATAATTAAAAGGAGCGTTGATCAACTCGAGGAACAGTGAGTCTGTAAGTCGACTTAATAGGAATACTAGTCGACTGATCAGACATAGACAGACTAAATAAAATGCAGCAAAATTAAATTTACAATTTAGAAAGACCAAACCACAGAGAAACAACATTGCTAACACAGCAATATGTCCTGGTTCGGTCCTCCCGACCTACGTCCAGTTCCCAAGCAACCCACTTGAGATTTCTCACTATTCTTGAAAAGATTTACAAGAATACCTTGTGACCTTTGACAATAACTATGGCAAACCCGTTGACATCTCTCACCACTAGAGAGAGCAAGACCCCACTCTACAACCTAGAGTGAATACTGACTCTACACCAGGAGCCTTTCTCTCCAACCGAGAGTACCACTCTCAAAACCCGAGAGTGAACAATAAAGAAATCGAAAATTACAACACCTAGAGACTTGATTTTTGAATGTACTTTTTGTATTGAGGCTATAGGCCAACTTCTAATCGCAGGCTTGAACTTAATCGTTGTTATATAAGGCTGAGATTACAGAACCAAGTCTAAGAGAGTGAGAGTTTTTTGAAAACATTGAGTTCCTTTTCATAAACACTTGAACAAAAGCAAAGATTTGTTTAATGCATTGGGTAACCTTTTCCAAGTGAAATCTGGACTATATTTATAGAGTAGAAACTCCATAGTCATTGGAAAATAGTTATCCAACTGCCATCAAACGGCAGAAAAGATTTTGAATTTGGAAATCAAATTTAAACCCTCAGAAAACAGTCCAAACTGCTCGAACAGTCGACTGGGTTGCCAAAGGAGTCGACTGGTCATAGCTTGAGTAAGTTCATATTGTTTTGTACTTGAACAATCAACTACTTTAGCAAAGTAAGTCGACTGGTATTTGACAGCTGAACTCATACAAGCTTGAATTTGACATTTTTGATATTAATAAACTTTATTTTAGTCTTATGGGATGTGTGAATGTGTGCATCAAGCCTATTACAAGATTTCTAAGCAGACATATCAAAGATTACAATTTTGTACATCAATTTATATAAACGCTCTTTTGTTTTTGAGCTGATCACTTCAAAAATCTTTGAAGCTTTGAATGACACTTGTCTTGTAGCTTGATCTTTAACCTTGAAAGCTTTGGATACGCACTGCAAGAGACATGTTGAATAGAACATATGTGTATCGTGTTGTAGTCATAAAAATCAAGAATCTACAAAAAATACTTGCATATCTATAAGGGAACCAAATTTTTTTTTGCCCAGGGTCTCAAATACCTCAGGACCGGCCCTGGTTAGATGTATGGGAGAAGAGATTCCAGGTGCAACAGTGGTCAATATTACTATTAAATGATTATGATTATCTTAATTTGTGGGCTTTGTTTTTATATTCTTAGATAACTTTGACCACCCTGTTTTCTTAAAAAAAGAAAACACTGACCACGTGTACAACCTTCAAAAAATGCTAAGATTGAATTTGCTGATCACTCTGTAATATACTTGGGTTATAGTACTTTGGGTCTGTGAGTCTGTTTTTACCTTGTAGTACTTAACTTGGTTGTTCATTCTGATGGTCTGTAATTTTGGGAGAAGAATGTGAACCCTTATTTTGTTGGTTCTGATTTATCTCATCTATTTTAACAATAAATAAATAAAATAAAAATGACCACCAGGGACAAGTTCTGCAATAATAAAATCTTATGAATGTTTTCATACTACGTTTTGTTGGGTAACTGATTAAAAAAATTAACATAATCAATGGAAAAAACACTTTTCCTTTAAAGAACAAAAGAATTAAAAAAATAAATTGCTACACTGTCTTTACATCATCATCCTTATTAATCATCCAACTCTTTCTTCTAAGGCAAGATGGCTAAGGAGTGTACTTTACGAGCAAATTAATTCGAGCATGTACTCGCAGTCCAACCTCCTCATAACTTGTTATTGTACCAAAAGACACCCTTTCGTCCATTCTCCTCCTCTACATACAAGCATTCCTTGGTCTCCCGCCAAATTGCTTTAGGAATTGGAGTCGAATCGAATTTATAATAGTCCCCCAATACCACCTTCAGTGCCTTAGTCGCCTCTTTTCCGTGATAATGTGGAAGTGTGGAGAACAAATGGTGCACGATATGCGTTGTTCCACAATTGTGAAACCTCCAATTCATAACCCTCCCATAATCCCTATCCACCGTGGACAGCGCCCCCCTCAACCAGTCCCACTCCATCGAGTCATAGTGTGGCAACTCAGCATGTGTATGTTGCAAAAAAGTAATCAAAACTAAACAACCTCCCATAATCATCAAGGGCACTCCATAAATCATAACAATCCAACCGAAGGAATAGGCAACAGACAATCGATAGATTGCATAGCAGACTGCAAGAATACCAGCATCAGATGCAAAGACTAAACTACGTTGGTTACCAGTGAATATAGGTGCGTAGGGATCGAAGTGACTAGTGAAGCGAGGGTAGTTTCGACCAGAAGCATTGATGGCAAGGTAGAGTGGCCAACCTATGGTTAGGCAGAGGGAGATGTAGATGATGCGACCAATTGGGTTGTCGAGGTAGGGAGCGAACCAGGGTAAGGATGACTTGAGTTGTGGGAGAAAGACTTCATCGCGTTCTAGGGAACCGGTATTGGAGTGGTGATGGCGGTGGCTTATTTTCCAAGAGTAGTAGGGAACTAGGAGGAAAGAGTGGATGATGAAGCCAAGTATGTCATCAAGGAGTTGGTAATCAGAGAATGCATGGTGGCCTAATTCATGGCCGAGGATCCAAAGGCCAGCCAAAGTAAGGCCTTGTGGAATCCAGTAGAAGAGGGACCAAGAAAGAAAGGAGTATGGGTAAGTTAAATGGCTGGGGAGGTGGTAGATAGCAATATAGAGTAGAGCGGAGCAAAGGGAAAGGTCAGAGAGGAGGTAGAAGAGGGAGCGAGGAAGGGAGCGGTGAAAGCAGTGGGGAGGAATGGCTTTTTTGAGTTGGGAAAGGGTGAATGGAGGTTTTGTGGTGGGGACGCGACCATTGTGACGAGCCGTTATGGGGTGTGAAGAGAATACTTCTGCAGAGGCAACCATTGTTGGCAAGCTTAGCCTTTTTTGCTTTGTTCTAGCTAGCTATAGAAATCTAAAACCAAAGTGGGATCTCGATTAAATTCTCACCACACTCTTCTCTACTAATGTTCACTACTTGCTGTATGTTCTTCCTTGTTCTATATCACTGTGTTGCTAAATGACCTCTATTTATAATGCTCAACTTTATCCTGGAGACTTAATCACACATGTGATTCAAACTTTTGCAACTGGATATAATTCTCTAGTTCTTAAATTCATAGTTAAGTTCACTGTTATTTTCTACTCAGTCTCTGGTCTATCGACTGTCTTCACATTATTGGATTCAAGGCTGCAGTGAGCTTCCTGGATGCCACCCACGCCTTTGAATATTAAGGAAGGTGTTTAATGTTGGCTGCATACATAACAATAAAGAAGTGTGGACGATGCGTGTGGATTGTGGAACTACACAGCCACATACAAGAAAACAAGCCATATAGATTTATTTGAAAAAAAAAAGAAAAAAAAGGGAAGCAGAGAGAATTGATCAGAATTAATAATAATATTAGTAAACTGTTAATAGTTTACTAATGTTATCTTGTGCAAATTACACAGCCTACAATAGTTTTGAGGGACTCATAAAATTATATGGGACTCTAAAAAAGTGTGAGAGAATTGGAAGAAACATATAAATATCATCTCTACCGTAATTACTGAAATCTTCATTATCATTCTCATATAAGAAGATGGTTTAGAGAACTACCGTCAAACCATAATGTTATCCAAT
The DNA here is from genome assembly GCA_017893485.1 of Hemerocallis citrina. Classification (NCBI taxonomy): domain Eukaryota; kingdom Viridiplantae; phylum Streptophyta; class Magnoliopsida; order Asparagales; family Asphodelaceae; genus Hemerocallis; species Hemerocallis citrina. The sequence goes on from CM030361.1 coordinate 43,486,464, forward strand.
TTAATATTACTAAAGCCAAAATATGCATGCAATAAAAAGATGTCGCAAACTCAATTAATTTATGTTAACAGGTATATTACAACATCATTAACATTCAGTAAAAAAGTTATACATTATAAACCATGCATTATAGCACATGTTGGGTTAAAGATAATACACTAAGAAAATCATATAAAAATAATTTTATGAATTGTGTATGCTTAAAAAACTAATTCTAAGATAGGGGATGAGGGTGGATTTGGGAAGAGACATGAGATTTAGTGAGATTGAGGAAATGGGAGGAGAAGAAACTGTGTATGAGGAAATGAGGTTTTTTTTTTGTTTTGATTTTTTAATAAAATATTACATAATGCAGGGGTTAATTAGTTAAATATGAATTCCTACTTTTTTTTTTTCCCTTCTTTCTATCTCAAAATAGAGAGAAAATAGGGGGTAGAATCTCTCTTTTATTATTAGTATAATATATATAGTATAATATATAGTTATAATATCTGTTACCCAGATCCCGCACTGAGTCAAAATTTTGCAATTGGATATAATTCTTATTTTGACAATTCTTTTCCACAGTCTATTATTGACTTCTTCATATTATTGGACTCAAGGCAGCAGTGAGCTTCCTATTATTGACTATCTTCTTACTATCTTCGTATTGTTGATTATACATTTAAAATATACTTGTCACACCTTTGAATATTAAGGAATATGTTTAACGCTGCTAGCTTACTAATATAAAAAAATGACAATAAAAAAATATATACGGATGATGCATGTGGAACATGCAGCCACAAGCATCAAAACAAGCCATATTTTGTTGTTGTTGAGAAAACTGAAGAACTAATAGACTCAGAATTAAGCCGTCAATATAATAATTAATATTATTAAATTATTGATAATTTATAATACACTAAAATGGTTTCTTGGTTGGAGGCTTGCAACTATAGGGTGGCCAAGGCTCTCCTACTGAGTTTAATTTCTTGGAAAAGGCCGTGAAGTTTTAATTTGGAACCTCCAAAGTGGTTAGGGCTGTTCATACTTCGGTTAAAACCGATTACCGAACCGAACCGAACCGAAATTTATCAATTGGGTTCGGTTTTTTGGTTTTTCGGTTCGGTTTTGATCCAAACCGTAGTTTTGTTAGAGAGTTCGGGTCGGTTTTTGGTTGGGTTCTAAAAAAACTGAACCGAAAAAAAAACCGAACTTTTTTTTTCTTCTCAAATTAATACCCTTCGGCCCTTCCCCTTCCGGCCTTCCCCCTTCACTTCAGCCGAAATCGAATAGCCCTAACCCTTGACTTCTCATCTTCTTCTCAGTCTTCACTGTTCACCGTTCTCACTTTTCAAGTACAATCTCTATTAATGATGACTTCTCCTCCGCTATTTAAACCACCGCTCCATCCCCCCAAAGCCAAATAAAAAACTGTCCATTTTCCCCCAAATTCAAAAATATTCCAAACCCTAAAAATCGGCTCCATCACTCACTCCCATTCCATCTTCGGAGAAGAAGAAACCCCCGATTCATCTAAACACTAAAGGTAATCCATCAATCCTTCTCCATCTCCCATTTAGTTGTTTTTAGCGTTTCATTTGCTATCGATCTAGTGTTTTTTTTGGAAAGTAGTGAATTTGGTTCAGTATTTTGATCTATTTTCTGATGTTGTTGAATATTGAATTAAAAGTAGAATCTTGTATATTATTCGTCATAAATTAGTAATATGTAGGGAGCTTACGATTAATGAATTAATGAATTTATGTTTATTCAATCTGTATGACATGGAACTATTGTTTAGTTGATAATTATTGTGTAGTATAGAAGAATGCTTAGTAGTTAATATTAGATTTGTCCCCTGGCCCCGGCGTTTGAAGATCGGGAGATCCAGTATATTTGCATTTCTATATGAAGTCATGTGCCTTGGCTGTATGAATATTTTCTTAGAAATATTGCTATTAGAAATTTGGTCCAATAGCAATATTCCTTGCAACTCACTCACATAAAAAAATAAAAAAAATAAAATAAAAAACTAAAAATAATTAATTAGCTGTTTTGGGGAGAAGAGAAACCTCCTGCTTCTCCGCAACGATATCAGATACTCTCCATTTTTATGTTATTATTTAAATACTGATCCCACTCGTAAGAAATAGCAACAACAATGCCTTTATCCCAAAATTGTTGTGTTGGCTACATGAATCTCTATGTTTTACTCAAACTCTATTTCAGGGCACCTCTTTTGTCAACTCTATTAATTGCTTTAATCCAAGTTCATTTATGTATATCCCAAGTCCTTTTTGCTCCCTGAACTAGTGAACTATCATCCTATGGCGGGTGCAGTTATCATTTCTCTCATATTTTATCTTTAATTAATTGGGGGCAACCTTTGCATTCTTCCATATGCATTTGATTTTGAAATATCTTTTATTGTGTTATCACTCATCACCTTAGCATCATCATTTGGGCTAACACTATTTTTTGAATATGTTGTTTCTCAATTGCCGATCAATTTGTTCCCTAAGGCAAGCCTGGTCATATAGTTGTCCCATAAAGATTTTCCTATAATTTCAAAGGAATTTCTGATTGCACACTCCTGATGCACTTACAAATTAGTGTTCATGGACTCTTTTTCAGTCATAATTTTAATCCTTAGATTCTAATGGTTCTCTCCAACATTCTAATCTTGAACCTATGTCTTATATAGTATCATTAGAGAGGTAAATTGATCATCTTCCTACAGCTCTTAAACATAATGCTAAGAAGGCAGTCAATAACATCTATAATGAAATTTAGTGGGTTGAAGAAAAAATAAAAGGAAGAGTTCCTGCCAAAAGTGTTGCATCAGTTTGACAGTTTCTATTCAACTCTTGCGTACAGGAGGCCCAGCTGCTGTTTGTGAATATCTCTGCTACAGAAGGTATATTACTTCTGAGCACCGCATTCCATAAAATTTCATAACACTAATTTATATGAGCATGTGATTCATGTTGTTTATTTGCTTGGGAGTATTTACAGTGTGCGAAGAATGCTTTATTTGCCAATCACAGAATATGATAATTGATAAGGCTTTGGATGTTGAAAGTTTGCAGCCTGGTGAACAAAGTACTGTGCTTATACTACCACATTACATCTTGACAATTTATTTTGAAAAAAAATATATTGACAATTGCTGATTGTTTTGATTGGCGCTGCAGGCTCAAGTTTTTTGTTCATTTGCTGATTGTTCATTTGTTCTGGTGTGCTTGAGAGTTGAGATGACTCAGATGAGGTCTGCAAAGTGCAAACAACAACAGTGTTACAGAAAGTCAGAAACTTGTAATTTCAAATTGTAAAATATAAGCTTATATAGTTGATTGGTTGTAAATTGTAATCATTTGTAACTTGTAAATTAAGTTTTTTTGCTAGTTATTACTGTAATTTTGTAGTGTATAAATTATGAGTACAATGCTAATTGGTTGTTTGCTTAATGAATATTGAATAATGAATCTTTCACTCAGAATCTAATATAAACATTCAAAACTGAAATCCTTTTTTTAAGTTCGGTTAGTACGGTTATTAACCGAACCGAACCGATATATTTCGGTTCGGTTAAAACCGAAATGTACATGTTCGGTTCGGAGTTCGGTTTCAATTTTACCAAACCGAAAAGTTCGGTTCGGTTCGGTTTTGTTCGGTTCAGTTCGGTTTTGAACCGATGAACACCCCTAAAAGTGGTATACGTACATTATGACTTCTAATCTATATTTCATTATACTTGTTCATTAATTTGCTTATGACTCAGTTTCTAGCTAGCATACTAAGAGCATCTGTAGTCGTTGGCAAATTTGCCAAATTTTGCAAATTTTAGCAAAGAAGGCGCTGTAGTCATTGGCCAAATACCCAAAATTTGGGTTGCGACGCTACAGTAGCCGACTATATTTGGCAGCCGAAATGGCAATTGCCAAAATATAGCTTGACGGAAGATGATTTTTCGTCGGAGAGTTTTTTTTCCACGCACACTCATCAGACGAGGAATTATTCCCCGTCCGATGAATTAAATTTCTAAAAAAAAAAATTTTTTTTGAAGGACGGTAGACAATCTACCGTCTCTTCACAATTTGAATAAGACAAATGGTTGGGACGGTAGTTCATCTGTCGTCCCTCCATTTGTCAAAATTTTGTTTTTTTTTTATTATTCTTTTTTGTCCTTTTGTCCTTCACTGCACTCACCATTTTTAATTTTTAATTTTCTTATTTCCTTTTGTCCCTTACTTCAATGCATTTAGAAATATATATATAATTTTTTATAAAAAAAAATTCAGACGAAAGATAATTTTTTAATCTTTCGTCTGAGCCAAATTTTGGCTTTTGACGACTACAGCACAAACCCATTTTTCCCATTTCCATTTGCCAAATACCCAAAAATTGACTCAAAACGACTACAGATGCTCTAAGTTCATATAAACTTTTGGTCAACTCTGTAATTCTAGTACAAAAATATTTTAATTTGTACGGAATCAAATATTACAGAATCAAAATTTTTCATCGGTAAGGAATCAAATATTACAGAATTCATTTCTAATGGATACCGTTACTTAAAAATGAAGCCCATATTCTAGCAATATATATAGGGTTGTGCAACGGGTTAAGTTTGGCATGAAAGTGAACCGAACCGATCCAACCTGAGTGGGTGGATTTTTTTAAACTTGAAAATCCATCCAAACCTGAACGGGTGGGTTTTCAAAGCGCCCTTTAAAATCCAGGATGAGTTTGATTTATGTAACACACACACACACACACACACGGACCCATTTTTATCTAGACCGAACTGAAACCCAGAACCGACCCAAACCCTAGGTATTGTTTACATACATATATATTAATTCTAGGCCATTCATCTTGGCATAAGGAAGGATGGAACACTCTAACCTTCACACATATATTCGAGTCTTTATCTGCAGCCTTAGTTCTCATATATCCCTAACACATTTGTCTTCATTGTGATTCAGAATATTTGTTATGTAACTCTTTGGTAGGAAGTTTGGTAGGAACAAGGAAGTTTACTAATTTGTTATGTATACCTATTGTTGCCGCTAAAATCGGTGTGGGGGCAAACAGATAGATTTGTGGATTCTTGGGATGTTGAATAGTCAAACCTGAAAAACTTTCACCGGAGTTTGATCGTGATCTCCCGCCGTTGACCTGCAAAAAGTGCGAAACACCGGGGTTGATCCCGGCGACGCACCCTCCGACGCTCTAGTCAGTAATCAGAAAGATTATGAAAGAGCTTTGATTGGCAGAAGATTGATTACCTCTTAATAGTGGGGGATGGGGGGTATTTATAGCTGCCTTAGGAACCAGTTTCGGGATAAGATCAAATCCCTACTCCCCAGTGGATGGATAGACCCTAATTCTATCCAGCTGGATCGGGTTTCTTGCGGGTTGGAACCCGCACCCAGTTAAGACGGATCTGTTCGTGGGTTATTAGGCTTTTGGAAAAAGACCCAGTTCCCATTTCGGACCCGTTTGTAGGTGAAATTACCATTTTAAGCTTCGTGCCTGACTTGTACGGTTTCGATTTAACCCCATTTTTAGGCCATATCACCTATATAATATATATTTGGTACTTGGACATATTTGTTATATTATATAAAATTATCACACCAAAATTATATTTGTGCATTATATATTTGTGCTTATTTTTTACCTCTAATTATCTTCAATAAAATAGTCTTTTTTTATTATGTCATTTACTCGAAAGAAGTGGAGAAAAATAATTAAATGTGAAAAAAACCCGACTTACCCATTAACCCAACTCGATCCAAAAAAATATGATACCCGCTCGAACTGATGGGAAACCATTTGTTGCGGGTTCGGGTTTGTAATAAAATACCTAATGAATTCGGGTGGGTGTTGAGTTTGAAAAAAAGGACAGGTATACAAATGGTTTAGAATCCGTCCGACCTGACCTGTGGACAACACGTCTACACACAAGGTTCATATATATATTTGGTCAGGTAATTATAGTAAGTGAGTAAACTTTTGGGTGTTCAATTTAAGGTAAAAATTCTACATCATTAAGCTATAATTACTATGAAAAATTCCAAAATTTACAATATATATATATATATATATATATGTGTGTGTGTGTGTGTGTGTGTGTGTGTGTGTGTGTGTGTGTGTGATTAGGTGCGAACCACCAACCAGTTCGCACGGATCACGTGTGAACTCACTGCGCAACCGTCCGATTTGTGTGAACTGGCTTTGTGCCCAAATTTGGGTTTCCCTAGAGCCGTTGTTTCAAACAAGGACTTAGGTTATAATAGGTCACGTTCGAAACAAAAACATCAATTGGTTCAAAAAGATAAATTCAAGTCAGAGAGTAAAAGTTTTTGCTCAAATTTCAACTGACCTGAAGCTGTTGTTTCAAACAACGACCTATGTTAAAATATGTCGTTATTTGAAACAACGGTTTCAGTTGATTCAAAAAGACAGGTTTCAGTTGATTCAAAAAGACAAATTGAAGTCAGAGAGTACAAATTTTTGCTCAAATTTCAACTAACCTGAAGCCGTTGTTTCAAACAACGACCTAGGTCATAAAAAGTCATTGTTTGAAACAACGGCTTCTATTAGTTGAAAAAGAGAAATTCACGTCAAAGAGCAAAAGTCTTTTTCTCAAATTTTGGTTAATCTTAATCTGTTGTTTCAAACAACGTCCTCAATTAAAAATTTGAAAAAAAATACAAATTCATCAATAACAGCATCTGCAACAACTACAATAAGAGCAACAATTTCAACAACTTCATATATAATCTCAATCAATAACTTCGTATACAACCACAATATGTTTTTATGGGTTTCGAGAGGATGAGGAGGAGGAGGAGGAGGCGAGGTTTTTTGGGTGTTGGGTTTCGGAAGAGAGAGAGGCAGCGGAGAGTGAGAGTGAGAGCGAGCGGGGGGAGGAGAGGTGTTGACGGGGCTTCGGAGCTTGTGTATCATCAGATGAAGTTGGGTTTCAGGCAAAGAAGAAAAGAGAATGAAAGAGATGAACAATAGAGTGAGAGAGTGAGAGTTTAGAGTGAAGGAGTGAAGAGGAGGGAACGTGTGGGAGTTGACCTGGCCATTGGATCTTGATAAACTTGATTCAACGGCCACGGTGTATGTATGTGTGTGTATATATATATATATATATATATATATATATATATATATATATATATATATATACACACACACACTAGGTTTGCCCGTGGCACGTGCCTACGGCACGTATTCGGAACTGCATATAAATTTATTTGTAGTTATTTGTAGTTATTCGGAACTGCATAAATATTTGGAACTGCATATAAATTACATAAATTTAAGCTCTTTAACTAAGGTTTGTTAAAGAGGTATAGTGAATGACTCAAAATAAATGCATAAATTTATATGCAGTTCATACAATCAAATAACTACAAATAAATTTATATGTAGTTTCGAATACGTGCTGTAGACACGTGCCACGGGCAAACCTAGTATATATATATGGAAAAGTGAAGTCACTTGGTGCAAAAAAAAACGATATATGGAAAAAGCTCGGACATTAACAGATGTAATGTATACCTTTTGTATGTAACGGAAAACTCCCCATCAATATTGCTGCTTGTTAGCTTTAAGTGGACTTATTCAAATTTTAAAAAAAAAAAAAAAAAATTCTTCTTCTTTTGGTTGGTTATTGAGCAAGGTTAATTAGTTGTTGTGTGTTTCATATTTCAGTTCTATTATTGTTTAGACCATTTTGGACCATAAATGAGCAAAATTCCTTGTGTAAAAATAGATGGTTTTGTATTGGTTGATTCTTTCACATACAGTTGTAGTTGTATACCCTACTGAGATTCTTCAAAATACTTATGGGTTTTTACCGGTGTTAATGGTGAGCATTTTTGGTGGAAGATTGTATATTGTCTGAATTGTATCCAGGCTGAATTGTATCTTGGCTGATTGTATATTGGCTGAATTGTATCTTGGCTGATTGTAAACTTGGCTGATTGTATCTTGGTTGAATTGTATCTTGGCTGATTGTATCTACAGCTGATTGTATTTTGGCTGAATTGTATCTTGGCCAAATTGTATCTTGGCTTATTGTAATCATGGCCGATTGTATCTTGGCTGATTTGTATCATGGCTAAATTGCATCTTGGCTGATTTTAATTTTGGCTGATTCCTTCGATAATCTCGTCTAAAATTTTACAGGCAGTTAATATTAATCATTCCCTAAAATTTTCATATTAGCGAAGATACAAAATAAAAACGAAGATTTCGTTTGAAAACGTAAGAATTCTGCTCTTTAAGAGCAATTCCTTACGGAATTCTGCTCAAAATTAAAAAAATTAACATCACAGGCAATAAATATCAATCTTCCCCAGGCAAATTCAAGCAACATCACACAGACATCATATATATAGTGCTCTGGGGAAAAAAATTATCATATGACTACTGGTACAAAATAAAAATCAAGATATCGTTTGAAAACATAATAGATTTTACGAAATTTAGTAAAAATTTCGACAAAACCTCCCCTAAAATATTAGCCCTTTTACTGCAATTCCTTACGGTATTCTGCTAACAATTAAAAATATAACATCACAGGCAATAAATATCAATCCTCCCCAGGCCAAACCAAGCAACATCACATAGGCATCATATATATAAGGCTCTGGGGGAAAAAATCTTAATATCATGCAAGATAAAAAATGAAAACCATAATTTCGTTTGAAAACATAATAGATTTTTCGAAAAATCTTTGAAAAACCTTTCAAAAATCAAACACAGAACCCAATACTCCCAACTTTGCGGGTACGGGTATTAACATGACTATATTATATCATCACTATATACAGATACTTACATCATCTCAAAAAATGCTAAATATTACAACTGTTACATCCTTCACCAAAATATACACCAACCAACCGAATGATGAAAATAAAATTACAGGGTTGTAAGAAAACACAATGCTTCAAGTCTTCAAAAATGGGACCAAACAGTGAGCCTAAAAATTCAATAAGAGGTTGGAAACAAATAGTAAGAGTTTACAATAAACAGTGAAAACAATGAGAGTTTTAAAACAATAGTAAGAGTTTTGAAACCATTACCTTTCAAACAGGACAATGCCTTATAACCGAACATGTTCTTCATCACCCTACCAAAAGTTAAACTGTCAATATGTACATAACGGTTTTGAGTGTAGAAAACAATCTGGGAAAAAATGAAGAAGCATTAAATTAGAAGCAATTAACGACAAAAATAGGGTATATGCAGGAATACAACATAGAAACCAACAATTTTATTAGACTAATAGATGTTCAATATCAAGAAATTGACACTATATTGGCAATGTTAGATGGTGTCATAGAAGTAATAGCAAGATACATCCACTTACCTCCATTTATCTTATTTTACCATAGTTTCCCAACAGGGCAAAATTTGGAAGTCAAAATTATATTTTCCACACTATTCCACCTATTCTACTTTGTTTGTAATAATTTACAGACTCAACGCACTTGCACCCAAACCAAGTTAGGATTAACAATTAGTTAAACCAATAATAAGAAGAAGAAAAAAGACTGATACACTTAAATACATTCAATCCCTATTCACTCACCAAAGAAACCCAAAAAGATATTGTCAAACACAACATTGTTTTAAACATTATAATCAGCTCAAACTAAACAGCAATCGCTATAAAAGAATAATAAATCAATTAACCATGTTTAAATTAATGACAAAATAGCTTAGAGTAAGTATCAGGTGGTATTTGACATACCTCTAGGTATTTTAACTTTCTGTTTCGGATTTACTTCAAAGTTTAGGTACATCTAGATAGCTAAACTTCAAATTCCAGTAATCCAGAGTTAATCTAAACTGCACTCCAAACTAATAAGTGACAATAAATCAATCAGAATAAATTCCTGTGTTTCTAACTTTAATCTGTTTAGAGTTCACTGTGGAGACAAAATGCCTCCAGTAATTACGATATTAAAAGGCCAAAAGCTACCCAAACAATTTTTCCTTACCTCCACCCTCACTCTCTTTTTTTCCTCCTCACCTCAACTTAGCATCCAAACACATATGAAAAGATGAAATTCTCCATGAATCTGAAGGTAACCAAATGACGACCAAACCACTACCAAACCACTCACCTTCCGCCCGAAAACAAATCAACTAAAGATACACAACTAAAGACCAATTACAATAAATCAATCAACTATTTAAGATGCAAAATTATGCTAACAAAACTAATGCTATATAAAACTATCTAACAATGCTCTAGGTATCTTAACCTTGACATATTTACCTCAATTTTATAAACAACTGTATTATAAGAACATGTATTACCAACATGGCAAATAATAGTTTCAAAAATTTCCAGTATAAACAACTACACCAAATATTGCATGCGACGCGAAGGTAAAAATTGCAGTTAGCATATCCATATAAGAAATTAATAAAACCTGTTTGATCTGTTTTAGCGCTATGGCCTTCTAGGAGGAGGCCAGAGTTGCTTTTCTTTTCTCATTCAGCTGGTATGTGAGGATGATGCAAGCCTTTTCTTGTAAACTATCTGGTAACCTTCATAAAGGTGCTAGGTTTCTACAGGAATTGAAGTGAAAAGGGAAGCACATGCACTCAATACCTCGGGCATCTTTTTGCCAAATATCACAGCAGTAAAGATGTACCTAGATCAAAGAACATAGACAAACAAAAGATGAAATGGTCAGTAAATAGTAGGAATATTTCCTTAAAAAATTCTCTATATTGATATAACCTCCAAAAAAACTGGTATTTTGTAAAATTTAAGTGATGTAAAAAAAATCTACCAAAGAGAACAAACTCCTATTAGGTAAGCTTGTTTCGGTCACTTTTGTGTGTATTTGACACCTCATGAGGCTCATATTAGAGTATAAATTTTTGTGAAGGCTGTCCTAGCATACAAATAATTAATACAATACTACACATAATTTTAGAATACAACTTTTAGTTGTTAAATGATATTTGATGTTCACCCCACCAACTCATAAATAATAAATTAAACTCTAGAATCTTGGATTACTTGAAGGGTAAGTCAATAAGATTGCACTAACATGTTTGAACAAATAACCAAAAATTCAATCACACCTTATCTTTGCATGAAATAAACAACAATCCAATACAAACACAAACAACAATCCAAAAGGCCATATCTTTGCATTCAAACCCCAGATTGCAAATTACCTTCATCTAATACAAACACAAACAACAATCCTCAATTTCACTTCATCTAACACAAACACCAATATAACACAAACACCAATCCTCAATTTCACTTCATCTAACTCAAACTACCAATCTAACACAAACCCAACAAAACCTAGGCAATATAGTATATATAGAAGGTAGTTAATAATGCAAGTAGAAAGGTTAGCCCTGCACGAACTTGAATTCATGCAATTAAAAGAGGTAACACCTAGCAACACCCAAGTTCAGTCCTGTATCTAGCACCTACTAACAGTACATCTCTCTAAAACCTTACATTGACATAGTTCCTCCCCAGGTACAGTTAACATATTAACACTTGCAAATGCACATCAATAAGAACAATCATAATTTCCCAACACATGGGGCAAACATAAAGTGCAAACTGCAAAGGCCCTTTTTTTCCGTATAAAGGAACCAAAACAATTCTCAATTAAATTAGCAGCCAACGTTACGAACCAACACTTCTTTCTTAGACTCAATTGGATGTTTCTAAATTAAAAGACAAATGCATCTCTTTTGAGATTTCTTGTCTTCACACTCAATAATCCTCTACCAAATAAATAACCAATACACAAAAAAGCCCAAAGAATACTCGTCTCATGCCATAAACATCTTCGAAAGCAATTTAGCACCCTATTATCTATATACATAATTACACTCCGACAACAATAACAATAACAATAACCATACACTATTATCTATATACATAATTAAGATCCAACAACAAAAACATAATTAATACGAAAAACAACCATACTTCACCATAGAAAAATCAGTGCACCAATTCGTAGTATATTTTCTCGACTTTTTCCCCTAGTATTGGAACACATGGGTGTTCCAGTGCAATCAATTACTACCTTTTTATTGTCATTTTAATAGAATAGAGCAATTAAAATAAAACATAAAAGGTCTTAATGCAAGAGTTTCGAAGTTGTACAAAACAACTATCAAAACAGAACACTGCAACTAAACTACTAAAACAGAAGAGTTGGGGAATTTGAAATTGAAGTATCCCAAAACTACAACTAAACTATCCCGAAACTGCAACTAAACTAAACTAAACTAAACATAATCTAAAATGTCTATTGTTGTTCTTCGAATTTTCAGCAATCTACCTAAATTGTCTATTCCAGAACGAAACTAAACTGTAAAACTGAACTGCAAACTAAACTAATCAACAATATATGTATTCCACAATGCGATCAAATAACATGTTTCCACTATTAAAAAAACTGTAAATTATATACTAAATTCAAGAGCCTTACTTGAGTAGGGGTAGGAGAGGCAGCAGAGGAACCCCTATATGACTAGGGGTAGGAGAGACAGCAGTTTTAGTAACAACACATTTAAGCAAAATCACTTTTTATTTATAGCTATTCAAAACAGCGCCTTAACCTCTTAATTAGAACTTAACCCAACAATTAGATTTCTTTTATCTAAAGGTTTAGTTATATATATATATTTTTTATAATATGGTTTTTAACATACTTGCTTCAGTTTCCTGAACTTTCTTGTAATATTTTGGACGTGACCAGGGTTTTTTTACATTTTGCAACTGACCAAAACATTTTAGCTCATTCAATTCAAAATAGTTACAAAAAACATGGTCGACCACAAATTAATGTACATATTAAACTTTGACTAAAATGTAACATTGGAGGCGAGCTATCTTTAAGCTGGGGATGGCATGAGCATTTTGTCGTCTTGTACAATTTTTGCACGTAGCTTAGATGAGTGCAAGCTCTACTGTAGAGAGAAAGAATGTTTCTATATTGAAGGCTGATACCGTTCAACGATCAACAGCAATGCGCACAAGACAAAAAATAAGCACACATCTTAAAGTCGGGAAAATAAAAACAAAAATCATTTATCTTTCTCTCATTTTCTTTATATTTCTAGTTCCATTCTTTCACCGGCATCCACATCTCCGATCATGGATACAATACCGCACCCGACATTGGCCGAATACGTCAATTTTCAGAGTTCAAAAGTTCTGCTAGTTGGTAAGATTACACAAATTTAATACATTCAAAAAAGAATACATAAATTTAAGGCTAATTGGCTGTATAAAAATACCCAAAAATAAAGAAAACTAATTCATTGTAATTTTCTTTTGCCTAATTCAATAGTCAATTAGAAACATACAGCACCATAAACAAGTTCTGAAATAGTATAATATCTTATAAATATTTTCATATTACATTTTGTAAGAAAAATAAACATATTGGATAATGAATGTGACTGCACACACGATTGGCACCATAAAAGAGTTACATAACAAAGCCCACCAATTAAGAAAATCATTTAATAGTAATATTGACCACCATAAAAGAAGCTAAGATAACTTTGATCACCATGTTTCCTTAAAAAAAGAAAACACTGACCACCATGTACAACCTTCAAAAAAAGCTAAGATTGAATTTGCTGATTTGGAGTTTGCTGCTGGTGATGCATAACACTCTGTAATAGACTTCGGTTTTAGTGCTTTGGGTATGTGGGTCTGTTTTTGCTTTGCAATACTTAACTTGGTTGTTCATTTTGATGGTCTGTAATTTTGGAGGAAGAATGCGAACCCTTATTTTGTTGGCTGAGATTTATCTCATCTATTTTAACAATAAATAAATAAAATAAAAATGACCACCAGAAATAAGTTCTACAATAATAAAATCTCTTATGAATGTTTTCATACGTTTAGTTGGGTAACTGATTACAAAATTTAAAAGAATCAATGGAAAAAACAATTTTCCTTTAAAGAACAAAAGAATTAAAAAAAATAAATTGCTACACTGTCTTTACATCATCATCCTAATTAATCATCCAACTCTTTCTTCCAAGGCAAGATGGCTAAGGATGTACTTTACGAGCAAATTAATTCGAGCATGTACTCGCAGTCCAACCTCCTCATAACTTGTTATTGTACCAAAAGACACCCTTTCGTCCATTCTCCTCCTCTACATACAAGCATTCCTTGGTCTCCCGCCAAATTGCTTTAAGAACTGGAGTCGAATCGAATTTATAATAGTCCCCCAATACCACCTTCAGTGCCTTAGTCGCCTCTTTTCCGTGATAATGTGGAAGTGTGGAGAACAAATGGTGCACGATATGCGTTGTTCCACAATTGTGAAACCTCCAATTCATAACCCTCCCATAATCCCTATCCACCGTGGACAGCGCCCCCCTCAACCAGTCCCACTCCATCGAGTCATAGTGTGGCAACTCAGCATGTGTATGTTGCAAAAAAGTAATCAAAACTAAACAACCTCCCATAATCATCAAGGGCACTCCATAAATCATAACAATCCAACCGAAGGAATAGGCAACAGACAATCGATAAAGTGCATAGCAGACTGCAAGAATACCAGCAACAGATGCAAAGACTAAACTACGTTGGTTACCGGTGAATATGGGTCCGTAGGGATCGAAGTGACTAGTGAAGCGGGGGTAGTTTCGACCAGAAGCATTGATGGCAAGGTAGAGTGGCCAGCCTACGGTTAGGCAGAGGGAGATGTAGATGAAGCGACCAATTGGGTTGTCGAGGTAGGGAGCGAACCAGGGTAAGGATGACTTGAGTTGTGGCAGAAAAACTTCATCGCGTTCTAGGGATCCGGTATTGGAGTGGTGATGGCGGTGGCTTATTTTCCAAGAGTAGTAGGGAACTAGGAGGAAAGAGTGGATGATGAAGCCAAGTATGTCATCAAGGAGTTGGTAATCAGAGAATGCATGGTGGCCTAATTCATGGCCGAGGATCCAAAGGCCTGCCAAAGTAAGGCCTTGTGGAATCCAGTAGAAGAGGGACCAAGAAAGAAAGGAGTACGGGTAAGTTAAATGGCTGGGGAGGTGGTAGATAGCAATATAGAGTAGAGCGGAGCAAAGGGAAAGGTCAGAGAGGAGGTAGAAGAGGGAGCGAGGGAGGGAGCGGCGAAAGCAGTGGGGAGGGATGGCTTTTTTGAGTTGGGAAAGGGTGAATGGAGGTTTTGTGGTGGGGACGCGGCCATTGTGGCAAGGAGTGATGGGGTGTGAAGAGAATACTTCTGCTGAGGCAACCATTGTTGGCAAGCTTAGCCTTTTTTGCTTTGTTCTAGCTAGCTATAGAAATCGAAAACCAAAGTGGGATCCTGATTAAATTCTCACCACTACTTGCAGTTTGTTCTTCCTTGTTCTATATCTCTCTGTGTTGCTAAATGACCTCTATTTATAATGCTCCACTTAATTCTGAGTGCTGCGTTCAAAATAAATAAGAAAACTAAACAAAAATTTTGATACACGTGCTGGTCAAAGTTTTGCTATGTTATTATGTAGTCAATGATTTTGGGCGTTTATAAAAAAATACAAATGCTCGTACCTTTCAATATATTTTTTTTGGGGAAGGATATTCCTTTGAATATTTAAGGTCCAAATTAACGTGCTTAGTTTGAACTGCAGGATGCATTTGAAACTACACCGTCACATCACATGTAACAAATTAAACAAGCACTGCTAGTCTCTTGGAAGTTGGTGGTTTGAGAAAAAAAAATTAAAAGACTAGTCTGCGTTAATTTAATAATGTAAATAATACACTGAAGTTAATTGGAAGCATGGTGCTAGAGTGGCCAAGGCCCTCATGATCAGTTTCTCGGAAAGTAGCTTGTATACCAAGGCTATATAAGTTATTTTTAATTATTATATACTTGTTCATTTGCTTAAGACTAGCTCGGTCTTGGAGAACATAATAGAGTCAGTCCACTCTAGTAGCTAGATAAAAAAAAGTATCACGCATGATCCTAGTATATGAATATAAGCAAAGGGAGAACCAAACGATCGACCACATAGAGTTCATGCATGAAGCTGATAGGCTTATACTACTTACTAGATGAAGAACTGGGATCCCTATTTAAATAGACTACATTTGGCCAAACAAAACATCCCACTTAGCCTTTTTCAAAATAAATAAATAAATAAAAAATTAACATCCCACTTAGCTTAGGAGAGTTCATTGCATGAATTATGTTCCATTATGTCAGCAGATTGTTTTCTGTATGAAGATTAAAGTTCTATACAATTTTTTGAGAGAAAGAGAAAATTAAGGTTCTATACAATGTAAACATATAGTTTGAGTGCAATAATTAAGAAATTGTACATATGTGAATTAAAGTGTATGTGTGTGTATATATATATACTAGATTTGCCCGTAGGCACGTGCCTACGACACGTCTTCAGAACGATACAACATATGAAAAGCCTTGTAAACAGTAAATCAAGAATTATGTAGCTCAAGTTTGAATAATATGACAATAATTAGTTGTAAATAAAAGTTCATGTTTCCATATATATATATATATATATATATATATATATAGAGAGAGAGAGAGAGAGAGAGAGAGAGAGAGAGAGAGAGAGAGAGAGAGAGAGAGAGAATTAAATAAATAAAGGAGCTGTTTTGGGGGATTTGAATTTGAATTTTGGGGAGAAACTTTGGGGGGCGGGGGATAGCTTTCTTTGTGTTTTATTATATATACTAGATTTGCCCGTGGGCACGTGCCTACGGCACGTCTTCAGAACGATACAACATATGAAAAGCCTTATAAACAGTAAATCAACAATTATATTGCTCAAGTTTGAATAGTATGACAATAATTTGCTGTAAATAAAAGTCCATGTTTTCATTAGTATATGTTGTAAAATAATTATAAATTGAGGTATAAAAGTCCATGTTTTCATATGTATATATATTTGAGTTTTGGGGGGAAACTTTTGCCGGGGGGAGGGGGAGGAATGTGTTTTGTGAGGTTAGATCTGGGCCTTTGATTTTGAGGGGATTGAAGGAGAGCCACTTGATAGATTTCTTTATGTTTTATTATATAGATATATATAGGGATCCCTTCGGTTGAGAACTAATTTTGGTGAGAACTCTGTGAGAACTCATGGATTAGACCCCCCCATGAAAAATCCGAACCGACCAACTTGTTCTACACTCCTTAGATATCATAACACAAAGAAATCAAGTAATTTAAAGTTCATTTACCCATCCATCAAATGTAGTAGAATTTTCAGCCATACAATTTTGCAATGATTACGCCTCTCTCTCTATATATATATATCGAGGAGAGAGGTTATATATATATAATAATGATATTCAATCATACAATTTATAAAAATTCAATGTATGGATAAAAATCTCATATGACTTGTTTTGTTATCCGTAGACTAATTTTGAAGTGTAGATAAAAAAATGAATAGTTCAAAATTTTCAATTTATGTCCGAAAAAAGTTTATACGTGATTCTCTTAGAAGGAGTTCTCAAATATATATATATATATATATATATATATATATATATATATATATATATATATATATATATATATATATGGAAAATGCTCCATTGAAAACGGGTTTGTTTTTCCAACCCATATATGGAAAATGCTCCATTGAAAACGGGTTTGTTTTCACCGGGTTGGAAAACAGCGATCTGAGCCGTTGGATCGCTCTTGATTGTGATCAACGGCTCAGATCTAAGCCACCCATCACCCATCTCACTTAAGTGGCGGAGGGCTAATTTGGGAATTTCGTTCCAAATAACTCTTCGCCTCACAAATTCTAAAAAATTGAATGAACCTAGGCCGT
The DNA here is from genome assembly GCA_017893485.1 of Hemerocallis citrina. Lineage (NCBI taxonomy): Eukaryota > Viridiplantae > Streptophyta > Magnoliopsida > Asparagales > Asphodelaceae > Hemerocallis > Hemerocallis citrina. Next base: position 43,504,308 of record CM030361.1, read on the forward strand.
TGTTGAGAACAACAACCTAGGTTATAAAATTTTATAGAAATTTTATAGCCTAGGCCGTTGTTGGGAACAACGGCCTAAGCTCTCAATTTTTATAACCTAGGCCATTGTTCCTAACAATGGCTTAGGTTCATTCAGTTTTTTATAGCGAATCAGGCGAAGAGTTATTTGGGAAAAAATTCCCAAAATAACCCTCCGCCACTTAAGTGATAACGGGTGATGGGCGGAGGCGATCTGAGCTGCTGATCACGATCAAGAGCGATCCAACGGCCCAGATCGCTGTTTTCTAACCCGTGAAAACAAACTCATTTTCAATGGAGCATATATATATATATATATATATATATATATATATATATATATATATATATTATAAGGCAATTTGAAAAAAAAAAATCAAGTGGCTTCCTTCAATTGAAACAAAATCATTGACTAAGATTTACCCTTCAAAAGACCTCCTGAAAGACATCCAGGCAATTTGGAAAAAAAAAAAACTCAAGTGACTTCCCTACAATCGAAACAAAATCAATGACTAAGATTTACCCTCCCAAAAGACCTCCCGAAAAACATTCAAGCATTTTGAAAAAAAAATAAATCAAGTGGATCACCTTCAATTGAAGCAAAGTCAATGACTAGGATTTACCCTCCTAAAAGATCTCCGGAAAGACAAAATTCTTTTACCAAAATGACCCACTTTTTTTGAAGTATTTACCAAACTGACCCACTTCGAAAGTATTTATAAAAAAAACCTTAGATAGCGAGTTTGGTTTAAACCTCATCGTTATCTGAGAGCGAGTGTATGGTTATGTGTTTGAAGAAAACATCAAGTATAGACTCACTATTTGAGATAGCGAGTTTATGGTTGTATAGAAAATTCCTTAATCGACCATCACTATCACAGATAGCAAGTGTCTTTATACAACACTCGCTAACTGGGATAGCGAGTGTGAGGTGTTCTCAACACATTTCTCAACAAATTTGATTGTATCTCGGTTTTAGATATATCAAAATTCTCAACAAATTTGATTGTATCTCAGTTTTAGATATATCAAAATTCTGAACAAAATTTTCATGAAGTAGTACAAATACTGACAAAAGCGCAAAAGTAGGCCAAATTCTCAACAAAATTATTTACATATAATGGATCAAAATTTAAACTCTTGTTTTTCTTTAAAACTTCTCTTCATAATATATGATTATGAACTATGCCCATCTAATTAAATTGCAACATGTCCATCAAATCTACAATTTTCCCAATAGGTAGAAAACATCAAATTAGATGAAACAAATTTAAGACTGGCACTGTTGATGTTTCATTGAACAAATAACCAATTTAACAACAATATAACCAACAAAACCTATACCAATCCAACATGCTTATGAACAAGTTACACATATCATCACACAAATCACCATATAATTAACCAACATGCCTATGAATAAAACTTCTTATCAACAACTTACACATATAATTAACCAAATTAACCCAAAATCTTCTTCTCTACGATCAACACTGCTCTCTTCTTCTTCTCTATGATCACATCTAATTGCAAACAAAATTAATCCACAAATAAAATTAACCCAAAATCTAATTGAAAACGTATGAAGACTTACCAAACAATAGATAAGTTCTTTTAGAAGCAGGGGCGTATCTGAATTTTAGGGGGCCCTAAGCAAATTCTCAAATGGGGCCTTTTGCAAGTTGAAAAAATAATAATGACAATTATTTAAATGCAAACAAATTTGGAGCATTGGAGACCAAACTATATAAATAAAAACAAATTTATATATATGCTTCCAAAAAAAAGTTAACTGATAACGTACGTTTTTTATATGAAATGTCTCGTGGCCAAAAAGAACCCAGACAAACTCTAACAACAAAAATGAAACATGTTATCTCAAAGAGGTATATATGATATGTTAGAGCACACGATCAGAATGAACGATCAGAATGAAATGATGATGATTATATGTATATGAGAATACTAGTTAAAGCTTAAAATGTAGAATAACCATATGCACTTGAAAATTTGGTTAGAAATTTATCATAAACAAATAAATGTGATATACCATAGAACATTGAAAAAATATCATAGAGTGACATACATGGGCTAAGTGAAAAATAATATTAAATTCATAAAATGGTAAAATGGCATGTATGAAAATGACATGTATGGCTATGTGAAAAATAATTAGTTTTAAAAATAAGAATGCTTAAGAAATTAATTGGCTCATGCAATTTTTGAACCTGCAACTTTCACATTACTAACACAACACTCTAACCAAGCTAATAAGACAACTATTAATACAATGTAATTATATCGCAAAATATTACATTTTATTTTTTTAACATTGTAAATACTTAAAAAATATGGGGTCCTATAAAATTGGGGGCCCAAAGCTATTGCTTGGGCCCAGATCCGCCCATGTTTAGAAGGTAGAGAACGAGGATGAGAGGAATGCACCCCTTTCGCCACAATCGTCTTCATCGTTCACGAAATCAACATAAATCGGGATCTACGGTGTTCGATTTAGGGTTTTGAGAGTGGGAGCAGAGAGGGTTGAGAGTGATGAAGTGAATTTGGGGATATTTTGGACGGATTTTGTTGAGAAATTCGTCGATTTTGGAGGCGAGGGTTTGGGTTTCTTTCGGATTTGGGAGAGAGAGTGGGTTCGATGAAATGAGGGAGATCCGAGATAACGAGTCTATAAACTTCCCCAATCGACACTCACTATCTCAGTTAGCGAGTGCGGTATAAACACAAGTCTAATTGAGACAGAGAATCTAAGCCAAGGAATTTGCCACACACTCGCTATGTCAGTTAGCGAGTGTGGTACAAACACACTCGCTATCTGAGATAGTGAGTTTGAATTTAGTATTTTTTTCTTTTTTCTCCGAAGTGTGGAGAAAAGCATAACCATACACTCTCTATTTCAGATAGCGATGAGGTTTTAACCAAACCCACTATCTGAGATAGCGAGTGGATCATTTTGATAAATACTTTCTAAAGTGGGTTATATTGGTAAATACATTCAAAAAGTGTATCGTTTTCGTAAAAAAATCGGGAAAGACATTCCCCCCTCCCCCCCCCCTCCCCCCCCCCCCCCCCCCCCCCAAAAAAAAAAGAAAAGAAAAAAAACTTAAAAACTCCTCACACTATTAATCTCTCTCTCTCATCTCTTACCTTTTTCAGATATATCGCTCTCTGCCCAGAAATTACCCAAGTACGTAAATTTCCAAATTTTCATGCTTTTTTATTGGATTTTTGGGTTAAGTAAAATCTCTTTATCTAATATGATTAAATTTCAGGACACACACACACACACACACACACACACACACACACACACACACACACACACACACACACACACACACACACATATATATATATATACACACTTCATTGGGTTAAATAAACTTGAACAACATAAACCTTCTGAGTTAAACCTAAAATTTTCAAATCTGATGGATGTTTATTTAGATTTTTGGGTTAAAGATAGAAACTTTTTATATTTGGGAAAACTTGGCTTAAATCTAGAAAAACTTTTCAGTACTTTCAGAATTGGGAAAAACTTGGCGAAAATAAAAATGTTGGCTGAAATGAAAAGTTTCAGATTTCAGGAATTATTGTCTGAAAACTTTCATATATCAGGAATCTAAATAAACTTTCAGATTTCTGAAAATGTTAGCTGAATTGAAAAGTTTCTAAAAAAAGTTTTATTGAATTGTTGTCTTACTGAAATGAAAAATCTGAACAACAAATTTTACCCAAATCTGAAAATTTCTGAGTTAAATACACTTTCCATGTTTACCCAATTTTTTTTTCTATTAAAGCTATGTTTTGTTAAAGCTTTGGTGTTGTCAGGTTGATATATAGAGCACCGAGAGTATAGTATCTAAACTGAGAATATTTTAAAGATATATTTTAAAACTATATCTAAATTGAGTATAACTTTAAGTATATTTTAATTTTTCGTTAAAGCTTTGGCTTTGATGTTCTCAATTGGAAACATATCTATACTAAATCAATTTACATGTTTAAAATATTTTTGGTGTTCTCAGTTTAGAGTTAATCGTCAAATATTTTGGTGTTAGTTGTGTTGGCTAGAGCCTTGATGGCTCTAACCGTATGATAAAATAATGAATTTAGAAATACCTATGTGATTGATTTATGACATTCTAATTGTTTTTTATAAGTTGTTGTAAAGTTTCTAGCCCGATGGTCTTGCATGTAAATGTTGATACCGATGTGATTTGTTAGTCAAACAGATTGCATATATTTTACTGTTTATGCCGTAGGCACGTGCCCACAGACAAATCTAGTGTGTGTGTGTGTATGTGTGTGTAGGTGTGTTGTGTGTGTGTGTGTGTGTGTGTGTGTTGTGTGTGTGTGTATGATCATTTAGTTACTGATCTTATAGCCTAGTTTAAGATCCAACACCATCTAACCTTTATAAGGTGTAGCATATGAGATTTCTGTGATCCAATGGCTCCAAATACTTTACTTAAGTTAGAGCGGAAAATAAACAAACAAAAATCCTTGTCCAGTTCATTTTCTGCTTGAAAAGAATTTTGGTTCTACTGCAGCTGTCCGATCTCTCCAAAATGTGTGCTTTGATCACTACATGATTTGCGCCCATCATAAAACTTAAGTGAATGTGGAGTCTGAACTCTGCAGTTGTCTGATCTTCCAAGGCACCATCATAAAACTTAGTTGAATGTGGGGTCTGAACTCTACAGCCGTCCGATATTCCCAAAAATTGAGCCCTGATCACTCCATGATTTGCGCCTATCATAAAACTTAAGTTGAGATTTGGTATGGACTTGAACTGGGTATTTTAAGTTTTTTTGGATATATTTTTTTTCTTCCTCTCAACCCGTGGCGATTCTATCAGAAGGCCTTCCGATCTCTACAGAAAGATAGTGTTAAATTAAGTTATAAAAAAGATCTTATATATATATATATATATATATATATATATATATATATATATATATATATATATATATATATATATATATATATATATATATAAGAGTGAGAGAGAGAAAGAGAGAGAGTCCTCTTCCGTTGTACACCACTTTCGTGTGCACTCGCCCTTATGGCCATTTCATGGATGATCCAAATGTTTACATTAATCTACACGTTTATGTTAGTCTAAATATATAAAACCAATCATTTGAAATTCATTTTACCATCCATCATGTCATTAATACAAACGATATTCAACCGTACAATTTTATCAAATGAATTTCAAATAACACTATTTTACATATTTAGACTAATTTAGACGTGTAGATCAATGTAAACAATTTGGATTATCCATGCGATGGCCCGTAGGGCGAGTGCACATGGAATTGGTGCACAACGGAAGCTCTCTCCCCCCCCCCCCCCCCCCCCCCCCCCCCCCCCCCTCTTTCTCTCTCCCTCTCTCTCTTTATATATATATATATATATATATATATATATATATATATATATAGAGAGAGAGAGAGAGAGAGAGAGAGAGAGAGAGAGAAGAGAGAGAGAGAGAGAGAGGAGTGATCCAATGAGATACATCTTAAAATTAGATAATGAGATACATCAATTATGACCATTGGATATAATTAGATTGAGATGAATGGCTCTAATCCATTTGGATTAGTTAATTGAAAAACCGGTTTATTTCTACATATCTGTTAAAACAACCAAAAAAAAAACCAAATCAGATTTGAATTCCTAGACTAAATAATTACGTATGATTCCCTAACCCTCCTCGTTGTTTTTTCTCTGCCCGACCCTCATCTTTCATCTCTCTCTCTCTCTTTCCCTTCTCAAAACCCAACTGCCCATCTCCCATACTCCTGTTGCCAACTCTGGTCACCTTCCACCTTTACCATCATCCCCTTCACCAACCCCTCATCACCTCCAACCCATCGTCTCCCCTTCGATAACCCCCATCCTCGTCATCCACCACCCAAACCGTCTCCACCGAACCCACTTCACCATCGCCGTTCCATCGCCACCGTCGTCCATTGCCACCGTCACTACAACGGAAACTGTATTTAGCGGCATTTATACCTCGGCGTTTTTGGAAAATGCCAGGGGTATAAAAGTCTTATTTCGTGGAGAAACTAAAAAGTTAACATACACCGGCGCTTTTAATAAGCGCTGGGCTATTATAATATAGGCCGGCATTTATAATGAAAACGCCGTCCATTCTAGGGGTTTTTCTTTCCCAAAACCCACGCCGCCTCTCCTCCCAAATCCCCTTTCTTTGTTGTCTCTCTCTCTCTCTCTCCCTCCACATGAAGCTCGCCCTCCCCACCCCCCCTTCTCTCCCCACATGATCAACCGCGTGAACCAACCCTAAAATAGATCGTCTCTCCTCAAAAGCGATCCTCTATCTCGTCGATCCCAGCGAAACCCTAATTTCCCTCAAAGTTCGCGTCCATCGCTTTCGAAGTCCGATCGGTTTTCCCGTCATCCGGCTGCGTCTTCCTTGCCAAGCGTCGCTTGATCCGTGCGATCGCCGCCTCGAAGAAGGAAACCCTAGATCTCACTCCAATTAATAGAATCACTTGTGACTGTTCTTCTTCTTCTAATTGTGAGCTAAAAATTCTGTTATGGGTCTCATTGATTGTTTTGCTTTCTATGTCCAAAGTGGGTTCATTAATTTGCATGTTATTTTGATTGAATTTTGTTTTGTTCTATTTTATTTTGATGTAAGGTTTGAAGTTAATGTTATTTGATCATTTAGGGGATGGATTTTTTTATATAAAAATTATATATATTTGGCCCTCGATCCAATTCTTAGGGTTTGAGGAGTTCATGGAATGTTTTGTAGATTTATATATATGCTCTAACTGTAACATCAATATTAACCAGTAGTTTATTGTTTTGTAATCTTTAGTTTAATTTCAATGTCATAATTAGCTTATTGTTGTTATCCTTGTTTAATTATGCAGTTTCATAGGACAATTGAATTATAGGTTAAGCTTTAGAAAATGAAATTTAGGCCGGAGGGAGCGAACTCTGGAGATGGTGAAGCCCATCCATGGTGGCGTGCTTCCAAATTTGTGACTACAGTTGTTCCGGGAAGTACTGAGAGTGGAGATGGTAGCAAAAGTATGCAAGATATTGGAAATGGAACAGGTGATTAATTACATTCTGAGACGTTTAGCATATGTTGTTGTTTGTGATGGATGACGCCATTATTGGATTGATCGGTTTAATTTGTGTATAAATGTGCATAGTGAGTAATCAAATGAGTATTAGATTATGGGCAATTAGCTAGATTTTGAGTATTAAATATTATATAAAATGATACTGAAATTTGTGTTGTTTCAAAGAGTTCCGGTTAAAATATGAATGTCTATAAAGAGCACGATATTATGTTCATTAATTTATCAAGTTATTATACATCATTAATTTTAATAACATACACATTGATCAGATAGTCTTTATATTGGCTAGCAAATAGCAACAACTCTAAAATTATAGATCATTTTAATTGTACTTGTCATATGATCCAGTTATATATCCAATAATTTTATCAGGATGATAGAATGATGGAGGGGTAAAAATGTTTGTAATTAAAGGGCCTAGATTAGCACATGCACTTCATGCATAGGCTCTTTTCCTTAGTCCTTGAGCACAGATGGAAAGCATGTTCACAAAACATGTGAGGAGAAAGTTATGTTAATTATAGGATTCTAATTATAGCTTTGTTTTGTCAATTATAGGATTCTAATTTGAGTTTAATAATGAAAATCTATAGAAAGTTATGTTCATCAATTTATCAAGTTATTATACATCATTAATTTTAATAACATACAACTCATACAAGTTATATATGCTAAATCGCACATCATAACTAGCTAGAGGCTTCACAGAATGTGTCCGATACTTAATTTTGTTTCTACTGCATGTATATTTTGCAAACTACATGCATATGCTAGTCGAGTACTTTGTTAGTCCAGTTGTCATGTATATTTGCAGTATTGTACGTAGTTGTTTGTGTCATTAAGTTATTGAATTATGTTTATCGCATTTATCTAGAGTAAACTGTCTGCAAGTTGTGTCAGTAAGCTACTGTCATTTGGACAAATTCACATGGTAATTTTTTGTTAAGTTGGATCAAATGGTTGGATCAAGTCAGTATATATCGGAGACAGATTTTGTCTCTTTCGGGTCTTGCTAATTGTACCTTATCTGGATAGTTCACTACAACAAATCTCCTCACTTCTCAACTTGCAGGTTTAATTTAATTTAAGTATTGATAATGTATTGGACTATTAGTACCAGGAAATAAGCTCCAGTTTACCCACTGGTGTTTGTTTCCATATGCAGATACCTTACATCGCAATGTAGCAATTTTATGCTTAGGGGATATATAGCCAACATGTTATCTATAAATATAGACAAACGAAATAACCCGGAGTATATCCACATCCTGTCACCCACACACATAAGCACTCACCCACTCACTTATGTAGACTTTCAAGTAGCAAGTGGTGTGGCGACAGATATGATGTTTATAGCAGATTAATAGAAAGGTTCATTAACACATCTATACAAATTCAGATTGATCTTTCTTCAGAACTAGTATTCTGCTACATCCAACTTGGATAGAAATTTATTTTTGAAACTGTGTTTTTTTCCCTTAAAGTGCTTGTTAAATTTTAGCCATAGTTTTGTATTACCTGTATTTACTTACCTTATTGTACCATTATTCTACATTTTGGTGCCCCCACAGGGTGATGTCTGGTGTGTTTGCTAGCAAAATGTAGGAGTGCAATCTAATGAGGGAAAAAATAGGGCTCTTTTAGGAGGTAAGAGTTGTCGCCCATGTAGCCTTTTTTTGCCTTTATTAAGAATATAAGTTGTTCTTCAACTGGTAATATTTTTATATTTGCAACATATTATTGATTTGGCCATATCAATGTTCTGAAAAATATTTGTCAAGGAAACATTGAAGTTTAAATTTAAGGGAATCTCATTATTTTAACAATAACTCATACAAACCATCTCAATAGAACCAACACTGTATTGTAAGATTGCTTTAATCAACTTAGCTTTCCATGAGGACGATTGACACAGGCAAATAGCAGGGAACAAACCTGCTTTCAGCAAATTTCATTTTTTATTTTTATTTTTTGTTGTGCAGGGGCCTTAAATTACAACGTGTCAAGTTTGACCAATCAAAGCACAGACATTCAACCTTAAAAAGTATAGTTTCAACACATCTGAACATCCATCAACATCATTTTTCAAACAGTGCAAATAAATAACATAGTGTAATTTGGGAAAACAATAGTGTAATTTGGGAAAACAAAAGGAACTACTAAAGTTTCAAAGCAAAAAAAAACATTTACATAAGGAGGCAAGTCTAACAAAAGTAAGGAAACCCAAGTATTAAATGAAGACAAATATTAGTTTCAAACCAGAAATTTGGCATTCAATCAATTTGCTAAAGTGTGCTTTATTAGCATAATACCTTGATAGATATGCCGAAACCTCCACTTCGCCCCGTGCAAATCCTTGGCAACCAGCTCCTGCGACAGCCTCTGCTGCTTATAAACCTACACCACATTTTCCATCTCTCAAAATCAATCATCCCAAAAAACCCAGCAATTTTCCAAACATAGGGATCTTTAACCTAACCCATGGAACACATTAAAATGTACATAGCATGCAAAATTTGCAATAACAAATGGTAGAGTAAGGTGATTATCTTGTCCACCAACCGTACCAAGTACACAGATAAAGGAACGAAGCTCCCTAAATGCGAAAAACTTGAACATCTGAAAAGAAACAACAACAAATAACATGTAAGATGAAAAGTCACCCATGCAGTAATAACAACGAAACAAAATTGCTTGGAGAACCTGAGAGCAAGAAATTATACCTTTCATGTTAAGTGGACGCCGACGTGCTAAACCTGAAATACACAGAAAAAACATAAAATCAAATTAAACAGTGATAACAAAAGAAGAAACTTATAATCACCATCACATACAAAAATATAAAACCAAATGATACAGTAGCGCACCGGAAATGAAAAGAGAAGGGGGGGGGGGGGGTGCTGTCTATATCACCAACCCAAAAAAATAAGTAACAGGTCAAACTAGATTGATTATCAAGATGGCAAGAACATGTACAACAGCAACAATAACCAGCAACTAACACTACCAAACAAACTTCTAACAAAAAACCTAGAAAATTATAAAACAAACAGAAAGTAAAATGTGTCACCCTAACGATACATACAATAAACAAAACCAACCAACAAACTTCTAACAAAAGATCTGCAATATTATAGAATCAACAGGCAGCAAACTGCACCTCACCAATCTGTTGCTCTCCAGCGAAGAGGCTTACCACATTGACACTTTCAATTAGATTCTCATTAAAATCCAACCAAACATACCCTTCTGACATTATAGAGCAATATAGAAGTACAAAGTATAGATAATTATGTCCGAGTAGATTTTAGATAACTCCGCCCATCTCAACTTTTGGGGTGAGATTGTAGTTATCTCAACCAAAAAAAAATAATGTCCCAAACAGCCCAAAAGAGTTATGATACCTAAAATCATGTCATAACTTAACTCTGTTGCAAAATAAATGCGACAATCAAGAACCATCAAAAGTTTCGATACATACCGAACCCAATCTGATCTTTACACGACAAAAATGGCTCCACATCCTTCTTTGGAGTAATATCCTTCACCAACTCCGCATACGCCTTCTTCTCCGCCAGCTCCTCCAACTTCCTCAACCTCGCCTTCAGCTCCTCGCTCTACAAAAAAAACCAACCAATCAGAAACTCCCCCCAAAGTTATCTCAACCAAAAAAAAAGTCCCAAGCAGCCCAAAAAAGTAAGGATACCTAAAATTATGTCATAACTTAACTTCGTTGCAAAATAAATGCGACAATCAAGAACCATCAAAAGTTTTCGATACATACCGAACCCAATTTGATCCTTATACGACGAAAATGGCTCCACATCCTCCTTCGGAGTAATATCCTTCACCAACTCCACATACGCTTTCTTCTCTGCCAGTTCCTCCAACTTCCTCAACCTCGCCTTTAGCTCCTCGCTCTACAAAAAAAAAAACAAAAAAAAACAACCAATCAGAAACTCCCCCCAAAAAGATCTCAACTTTAGTAAAAGGAGACATTACCTTCTCCCTGGGCTTTGGGGTGTTGAAGATGAATTCGGATCGGGCAAAGAGGTGGGTGAGTGACGGTCGGGATCCGATAGGGAGAGGGGACCAGATGGAGCAGATGGATTTGTAGGGGACGGAGGGTTGGGAGGAGAGAGTGGAGGCGAGTTGTTGGTGTTCAGGCGAGAGGACGTTCGGGTTTAGATCCGATGAGGCTGAGAGAAGGAAGGAGCGGATCGGATCTTTGTTGGCAAGGATCAGTCCCGATTCGTATTGAGGTTCTGCCATGGTTGATTCACTGATTGAGTTTTTTTTTTTTGATCATGTATTTGCTGATTGAGTTGAACTTTAATTATATGAGGTTATGTTCTGGGTTGAGAGAGAGGGGAGAGAGAGAGAGAGAGAATTTGTATTTGAGTTATGAGGTTTGAAATTTTGGGCGAAAAAATATGTTTTGTGAGAATCAATCTGGGCCATTGATTTTAGGGGACATTGAAGGAGAGCCACTTGATAGCTTTCTTTGTAATTTATTATATACTAGATTTGCCCGTGGGCACGTGCCTACGGCACGTCTTCTGAACGATACAGCATATGAAAAGCCTTGTAAACAGTAAAACAACAATTATGTAGCTCAAGTTTGAATAGTTTACTAATAATTAGTTGTAAATAAAAGTCCATGTTTCTATTAGTATGTGATGAAAAATAATTATAAATGTGGGTATAAAATCCAACTTCTTAGAACTTTGAGGGTGGAAAATGATGAAATTTAACTACTGAGAAGATATTTGATATTTTCAATGTAACATGAGCAATAAAAAAACACATAAAAAATCTGAAAATTTACAAATCTGAAATCTGAAAATCTAAATTTCTAAGTAAATAGAAAGAGAATGAGAGAGAGAGGGAGAGAGAGAGAAATAATTAAATAAATAAAGGAGTTGTTTTGGTGGGAGATTTGAATTTGAGTTTTGGGGGGAAAACTTTTTGGAGGGAAAATATGTTTTGGGAGAGTGAATCTGAACCATTGATTTTGTTTCAATTGAAGGAGAGCCATTTGATAGTTTTCTTTGTATTTTATTATATATATATATATATATATATATATATATATATATATATATATATATATATAATATAGAATTGAGAAAAATTCCAGCCAAGTAGATTAAAAACCAAAAAAGTCATACAAAGATAATACCATAAAAGAGCATATGAAGCCTCTAAGCGTAACATAGTGCTCGACCAAAACATAACATCCAGAATATAAATAGTTGTAAGCAGAGTATACACAGTTTTTATATTTAATTATATGGCATGTGATCGTGATATGCAGTTGGAACAAGTCAATAAAAAGTGGGCAAGATAAATTTGGAGGAGTTGCTGGGAATGGAATGAGCAATCTGCCGTCCCCTTTTTGTAGGGATGGCAACTGGGCCGGGTCAACCGGCGACCCACCCGCGACCCGGCCCGCCAACCCGGCCCGTTTAGTTACTAGGCGGGTTCGGGTCGAACCCGGTGAACAGTACCGGGTCGACCCGGGTCGCAATTTACGCGAATTCGGCTCGTGAAACTCGGCCCACGAACCCGGCCCAACTTGCGAATTGGACCCGCCAACCCGCGGGTCGACCCGCGGGTTTCGACCCGTTCGACCCGTGACGGGTCGACCGTTGACCCGCGGGTCGAACGGTCGAAATTCCGCTGTCTCCCTCCAGAGCCGTTCCGAACGGCTCTTTGAGCCGTTAGTTGATTTTTTTTTTTTTTTTTTTGTTTTTTCCCACATATTTACCCTATAAATATCCCCAAAAATCTCACAAAAACTCACACCTCACTCTCTTACTCTCTCTACTATTATACATCATTTGTAAAGAATTTTTGAAGAATTGTAGTATTCATCAAACAAATAACAAGGAGGCATATACACGATCGAATTTCGGTCGTATCAGAATCAAAATTCAACGTCTTCAACGTCTTCAACTCTCTTCAACCCTCGTCAAATCTACTTCAACCTCTTCTCAACTCTTCAATTGCGGAATCGGCAAAGCGCTCCTCCATCTTTTCTATTCTATTCTTATTTTAATGGTTTTTTTTACATACGCGTATTCCACGGTGAGCGGTATCAAAATATCTCTATCTCTCTCGTTAATTTTTTTTTTTGCATTGTAGTTAAAATTATTGTTCGTTTTTTTGAACTTCTCTATCTCAAGCCTCTTGTTTTTTAGATTTTTTTTGTATAATTCACCGCTCCTACATTGTATATTTTTTTTTACATACTTTACTTTAGCACATTACTACATTATGTCTAGATCACGCGGTAGCGACCGTAGCGGACAAGATTCCTCCTCCTCTTCACGTAGGCCACCAATTGTCCCAACTAGTGAGCCCGTACATTGATCCTACTATGGAACAATGGGGTACACACGATATGGATGTTGTAGGTGACATACAATTAGAAGAAGAACAACAACAACAACAAACTGAAACCACACAACCCCGTAGTAGTAGGAAAAGTAGAGGAGAAACTAGCGATTGGCATAAGTTTTTATGATTATATCCCGGACGAACATACTCCGAGTATAGGTTTGAAAGTGTGTAAAACATGTAGTAAAACATACAAATTCAAGAGGGATGACGACACCGGTACAATTAGTAGGCAGATACAACATAATCATAAAGAACTTCTTGATCAAATACAAGGCCAACAAAAAATCAACCCTATGACCGGTCAAGTAGATAGCCACCCTTATGATCCATCATCTGAGCTTGGAAAATTTGTTCGTCGGGAAATGGCCCGATTAGTCATTAAGGAAGAGTTGCCATTTTCCTATCCCGAGAGTAGGAACTTGGAAAATTTTAATCAAACGGCCTTAAACCCTCATTTTAAAAGAATTCCGAGAAATACTTGCAAATCGGATTGTTTTAAAATGTATGTTAAAATGAAGGACGCATTGATTGCAATTTTATGGAGTTTAACTTGTAGGGTTAGTTTAACTTCGGATTGTTGGACGGGTGTCAACAATATTCCAACGATGTAAATAACCTATCATTGAATCGACAATGATTGGATTCTTCAAAAAAGAATCATATCACTTGCGGCATTGCCGTATCCCCATAGTGGCGCTGAAATAGCAAACCGTGTTATAAAAATTTGTGATGTTTTTCATATTCGCGATAAAATTATGGCTATTAGTTTTGATAATACATCTAACAACAATGTAGCAATTACTACTTTAAAATCTGTATTAAACCCTCCATCTGACAATTTTTTTCATGTTAGATGTGCATGTCATATTATAAATTTATGTGTTCAAGATGCATTAAAAATAGCTGATCCATATATACATAAAATTAGAAATTGTGTACATTTCATTGCATTAAGTCCAAGCATTTTACAAGAATGGAAAGCTTGGTGTAGGGTTAGAAATGTTCCTTTTAGAAAATTTTCAAAGGAAGACACCGATGGAATTCTACTTTTGATTTACTAAATGTTGTCACTGATTATAAAGCAGTTGTAAATAATTTTTGTATCGCAAAAAATATGCACAATTTTGAAATGACTCCCCCGGATTGGTTTTTTGCCGAATCTTTGTTGAAATTTTTAGAACCTTTTAAAACCGCAACTTTAAAATTTTCAAAAACATATGAATCTACTTCTAGTAGCATTTTTATTGAATTAGTTAGCATGATACAAATATTTAACGAAATGTTAAATGATCCCTATATTAGTGACATTGTAATACCTGCATTTCAAAAAATTTTGAAGTATTATTTTCCTCCTCCTATGTTAATTTGTATTGCTACTGTTATGGATTCTCGTATCAAATTAGAAGGTACGAATAATTTGATACAAATGTTTTTTGGATATTTAGAGGACAATGTAGAATTAACAATTGATTGCGCTACTTTTTTAGTTCAGTTTGAATCTACGTTAAATAACTTGTATGATTATTATGATAGACGTTTTGCTTCTAGTAGTACAACTTCTGTAGTTAGTTCTTCTTCTGGTAGTTCTAAAGGTAAGGGTAAAAGTAGAATTGGTGATAGAACATTTAGTTTACTTGAACAAATTCAATCTAAAAACCTAGGACGAATCAACCAAATGAATTAAATTGGTATAACCAACAGGATACTGAGCCTACTCTTTCTCCACTAGATATTTTACAATGGTGGAAAGAACATGAACACACTTTTAGTATTCTGTCAATTTTGGCTAAAGATTTACTAACTCCTCCTGTCTCTACAATTGCTTCTGAGAGTGCATTTTCTACAAGTGGCAGGGTTCTATCTGATTACAGGAATCGGTTGAAGCCCGAGGCATTAGAGATGCTCGTTTGCACAGAAGACTGGCTGAAGGCTGAAGATAGGACGCAAGGGAAAGCACTATCAAGTTCCACAAGTAGGAGCAACTCGCCCGAAGAACAACAACAACAACAATAGCTTTGCTTTTTATGTCAAATTAGAAAACTTGTACTCAATTAAAATTGTATATAAGAAATATGTTATTGTATAAAACTTATTTGTGAATTGAATTCTTCATTTCGTTATAAATTGTTCAAATTGTATAACTTAAATTAATATGAATAATATTTCAAAATTTGTTGTCAATTTCACTCTTTCAATCTTATTATTATTATTACGATTTTTATTGTTTATTAGTATTATTACTTACTTAGTATTATAATTAAACATCATTTGGGGATATTTGAAGAATTGTAGTATTATTACTTATTAGTATTATTACTTACTTAGTATTATAATTAAACATCATTTGGGAATATTTGAAAAATTGTAGTATTATTACTTATTAGTATTATTACTTACTTAGTATTATAATTTTTGAAAAATTGTAGTATTCATCAAACAAAGATATGGTTGTTTGTATACATCATTTGTAAAATTATTATTATTATTATTTTAATTTAAGCTACCAAAAAAAAATTAATATTAAACGGGCCAACCCGTGGGTCGACCTGGCCCAACCCGAGTTGAACCCTAAAGGGTTCACGGGTTGGGCGGGCCACCCAAACAAAAACTTAGCCCAGCCCGGCCCGGCCCGGCCCGGCCCGTATAAGAGTGCAACCCGGCCCGGCCTGGCTAAGTATTCGTGCCAACCCGTACGGGTTGGGCCCGGCCCGGCCCACTCGACCCGTTCGCCAGTGGCGTAGCCAGGATTTCAATCTAGGGGGCGCGACACTTACTATAATTTTTTTTTTATAATAAACACATTTGCAAACCTCAAAATATCATATATTATTGAAGCAGCTTGTTCTTGAGAGTTTTTAAAAAACTTGTTTTTCATCTGAAATTTTAAATGATGAAAAATTTGAGTGTGGCATCTAAAGGTTTGACGTTTCTACTAAACAAATAAAAAATCTAAACTCTCCAAATCAATGTTTTCCACACGTGCATTTTTGCAGCATGTTGCACCTAAAAACACGAACTTGCTAAAATTATTCCCAATATTTTGATATAGCCGCCTGGCTTGAAGAAGATTTTTGAAACTCTCCTGAGTCCTGATGCCTGTGTATGTTTTTCTTTTACTTAATGAATCTTTCTTATAAAAGAAATACTGTTTAGTTTGGAATTTTCCCTTATTTTAAAAGCTAGGATATCTGATTCAAAAGATTTGAAGTAATATACAGCTGATTATATGTTGTATCCATGGGTATTTCATCAAAACCTCAATACTAATCTATACTTACTACTCTTTATAATGGGAAAAGAGTGTGTAGTTCTACTCTTACATAGAATGCACGAGCCTCTTGAAATAATCTTGGAAACTTAAGGTAATTATTATGTCTAAGAAAATAATAATTGAGTCTTTCAAGTTCCAATGAGTATCATAATTAGATATAAACACGTGCACATGTGCTAATAATCTAGTATTGTTAATCATAGAGATCGCATTTAGCTTATGACAGGAATATCAGAAATTGAAAATTAAACCAAATCAAACCAAAGAATAAGAATCAGAACTCAACAGAATCTATCAGCTTCTAACCTAATAGAATGAACTATTTTTGCACTATTCTCATCCAATGCATCTAACATCCACATGATCTAAGTTACAAGTAGGAAAACGTTTTGCACATGATTCTCATCCAGTGCATCTAACATCCACATGATCTAAAATTTTCAGTCAAAAAGACTTTGAAAGATCATTAGAACACCAAACTAATGAGCAACATCGGTCTACTTTCAACACGACATTGTGTCCTTCTCCAATAAATGGTAACAGACATAACTGAGATTCTAAGATCATTGACAAAAAACTATTAGTGATGAATCAACAAGTCACTTTTTAAAATTGAATGCCTGCTCCCCCATTTCAAGAGATAAGCACTGTCCTTATGCAACCAGAAAAACATAATGGTTTTTGGAGTGCGAGTCAGCTAATTGAAATCTTAAAACTCAAAAAGTAAATTGACACAAAAACTCACATTATCGTCAATAGTAACAGCAGAGACAGTATGAGTAATTCTCAACTAAACGTAAAAAAACGTAAAAAAACAAATAAATAACACCTGTGTGCAGTTTCCCAAAAGCCTATAACTCTCACCAAATTGTTCTGACCAAAGCCAGTGCAAGCAGCCAACTGCATGAACCATCAACCAAGTGAGATTTTAACCACATAAAAATTACCTATAAACTAAACACAACATGCTGCAAAAAACTAACGACCAAACTATTGAGAAAAGCTAAGCACGATTTGATTACTTATCTTAAAGGTAGGACGATTTGATTACTTACTTGTTAGCACTATTGAGAAAAGCTAAGCACTCTTGAACCAGGGATTTCTGTAGAACATAAAAGCAAAATAAGTTAGCTTCACAAAAATAATCAATTTAACATAATATTAATAAAATGGCATTCATATTTTAAAAATAACCTTCAACCCAATTTTATACGGTTTTGGAATGTGGGTGCTAGCTAAAGGTTTCATTTACAGCATAGCAACATAAAAAAATGATGAAAAATTTGAGTGTGGCATTGTATCAAACAGTCCATGTGCCCAAACTTATTTGATAGGGCAGAGACAGCATGTACAGGGGAAAACCCAAATTTGCTATGCCCAAACTCATCTCTCCCAAGTTCTGAGGAAGATGCCGTATAGCACAGTGATTAAGAAACAGTATGAAGAACTCAGAAGACAATGTAAAATAACTAAATCTAGTGCTATTGTGCTAACGATGTTCATCTGTTACATACACCAATCAGATCGAATCAAATAGGATCTAGACTATCTAGTCATCTAGAAATATTAGCGATTACAATTTACACATAGGATCTAGAAATATTTGAACAACCTGGCTGAAACCCTAACACAATTTCAGATTTTCAGGAGAGACCGAGAGAGAGTGACGAACTTGAGAGAGAGAGAAGCCGGAAGCGGGACTCGGGAGAGAAGATTGTGGAGGTTGGGTGAGACCAAGAATAATAATAATGAACAAGAGAGAGAGAGAGAGAGAGAGAGAAGTTTGGGGCGTCGGCAGAGAAGAAGAAGAGAAAAGGAAGAAAGCTAAATGGGTTGAAAATTTACAAATAAACCCTTATTTAAAAAAAAATTACAAAACAAAAAATCGAAATTTTTTTAAAAACCAGGGGGCGCAGCTGCACCCCCTAGGTCCATGCCAGCTACGCCCCTGCCGTTCGCCATCCCTACCTTTTTGTATGTCTGGCTAGTTCCTCTTTTTGGTTCCTGTTCTTTACTTGGCAACCACCGCTCCTGAAAATGCCATTTATTTGTGGCCATACTCCTCCTAAGGCAAAGCGTGCCAAGAACGAGACAGGTACATGCAATCTCACATAACATTTTCAAAATTGGCTTATAAATCTCAATCTGCAGCATCTCCCTCATATTCTCTTCATTTCCATATAAGACACTCATCGTCACTGCATGTGGAGATTCAAATCCAAGACCTACAAATTGGCATGGTGGGTTCGATTGGCATGATGTTTTCACTACAAAAATTGGTATGTATCTTTTTACTCTGTTCGCTATTTTTTCTTTTAAAGCATTAATTACTTAAAAAGTTAATGGTGACGGATTTAAAGCATTTTTTTGGGATCAGGATTCTGCTTATAAATTGAAAGATATTTCAATGAAAATATATCCTTTGGCAAAGAAAAACTGATGCAGTAAAAAGGTTTGTTTTGATGGAAAAACACAGTAGTAAAAAGGTTTGTTTTGATGGAAAAACACAGTATCTGCTTGAAATACAAATTGACATGCCTAAGTACATCCCACAAGCATCTGAATTCTCTAACACAGAAAACTTTGTCCTTGAGAATTCAATGCAGCCATGTACTATTTTTTAATTACCATATTATAAAGAATCAACTGAATGTATTTTTTGATGTAAGCGGATAGAGTCAAACGACTCCAGCCAGATCAAAAATATATTAATAAAGCGGAATAAAACTGTACAAAACAATAATCAGGGATTTTACAAGAAGTAAAACAAGCTAACGCTGAATATAAATGCAGACTACAAATAAACAACAGAAGAAGGACTAGAATAAGTGACAATACAACAGAAAGAACAAAAGATAAAGCATAAGAGACGGGCTGGTCGGGGACAGAGAAGTCGAATAGGCACCATCAGCTCGTACTGCCACCAGGGAAGGGATCGGAGGAGTTTGCTGCTAGCCGAACTAGCGCCGAACTCCGATCATCAACGAGACGATAGGATGGAGAACCTCCGGGCGCCGGAAAGGAAAACGCCTGAGAGCTTAATGCTGCACGGTCGCGGTGATCGAGCAGCCCCGAACGAAGCAAACAAAAGGATCACCAAATACGAGAATGGATCCAGGACTCTATCACCCAGCCTAAACCAACAAACCAAGACAAACCTCATGATTAACGATCCCCTAGGAGCACAGAGAGCAGCAGCCAACCAAGTCCTAAGACCTGGACAATGCTCCAAACAGCCGATAAAATAAACAGTCTGTATGCCCTATGAGAGCCAAGGCAATAATATAAAGCAAATACCCAGACAATAGCAAGGCCTCAGCCACAACTAGGAAAACGATCTGAGACAAAACTCAGTAAGAAGTCACAGCCTCAACAACCAAAAATAAAGGGACCATTACATTAATATGCACAAGGGGGGAAGTGATCCCGCAACAAGCAGCATCCGGACAAACACTACCACGAGGCCAAAGTGAAGGCACAAGCCACATGGGATCCCAAGTCAAAGAGATAGAGCGGTAAAAATCCTTTCGCGCGCTCACCCTCCTAACTTGTTACAACATACCACCAAAATGTGAGAACATACAAAGAGAAGCACTAGTAGATAATACAAAAGAGCTACTAAGAAAGTTAAGCACTATCAGCCATGAGGATCCCCGACCAAAAACCCAGGCGACAACAAAAAGAATCCGCTAGCGAAGCAAACGGGTCCACTCCCGGTACAAAAACCTCCAGAGAAACCTCATAGAAAGATCAAAATACCAATCTTTTAAACCTGCAGTATAGACAGCAAATAGAAGAAAAAACAGTGAGGAGGAGATCAATAAAAAGCAGCTCAGACTGCAAAGCTGTGTAATGGAAAATATGAAACAACAGCTTAATAAAGAACTACTCAAAAACAACGATAAGTGCAATTCATAAAGCATTTAGATTCGATAGAACAGTAAAGGAATCATCTAAACGATGGTAGAAGTAAGACTTTCGATCATCTACTTTCAACTGGGAAGTCCAGAATTTAAAGAGAAATAAGAGTTCAACTATGAGAGAGTGGATAGAGGAGGCCTTGTGCTCAAACAATCTCCTGTTCCTTTCTTTCCAGACTATCCAAATAATGGTATGGACGGAAAGGTTCCAGCTCTTGCTATATGAAGGGGGCACAGCGGGGGATTGCCAGCAAGAGATAAGAGAGGGAGGTAAGGCTGGATTAACCCAAGCGAGAGCAACAACTTTCCAAAGGGGAGAAATGAAAGAGCATTCAACGAAGAGATGATTAACATCTTCCGAGGCAAAAGAACAAAGGGGACACAGTTGACCCCAAGCTAAGTTCCTTTTGTTGAGCACCTGGACGGTGAGGGGCTTGTTGTTGAGGGCCAACCAAGAATTAATCTTAACCTTGAGTGGGACAACAGATTTCCAGATGAAATCGGCCGTAGGGGAAACGATTCCTCGGAAGTTGAGAAACTTATAGAACGATTTAACTGTGAAAGATCCAGAAGCATTCCACCGCCAAGCAATATCCTCCGATGGTTTCCACTCGAAGAGATTGAGAGAATCAATCAGATGGTGCAGGTCGGCTATCAACGGGGGAGTTAAGAGTATGGAGAAAGGGATAAACCAACTTCTAGAGGTCTGAAACCACACTACGGATTCCTTGACTGAGGCATCCGGATAGACAGCAATGCTAAAAAGGGAGGGGTAGGCTGAGGCGAGGGAGGTGTTGCCTAACCAAATATCAGTCCAAAGTTTGGTTCTAGAACCATCAGCACAAAGTCTAGAAATGCTGGACTGAAATGCAGGGGAAGCCTTCCAGACTCCTTTCCAGAAAGGAGAAGCAAAGCGGTGGATCGGGGCATAAAATTGCCACCAAGGAGTGGAAGAGAAATAAAACTCCTTGATACATTGAACCCATGATAAATGAGGAGATTTATGGAATCTCCATAACCATTTGCCCAAGAGGGCGAGGTTATGGTCACGAAGATTCAAGACACCCAGTCCCCCGTTTGCTTTCGAAGAACATATGATATCCCAATTGCACAGGTGCGAGCCCTGCTTATAAAGGGCCGCACCCGTCCAAAAGAAATTGCTACGAATTTGATCGATTCTTTTGAGAACCCAGGAAGGGAAGTAGTAGAAAGACATCATATATAGCGGAATAGCGGAAAGAACCGAGTTAAGAAGAATTAATCTTCCTCCTCGGGAAAGCAATTTACCAGTCCAAACATTCAGCATGGACTCAATTTTATCAATAACAGGGAACCAGTCTGATCTGTGGAGCTTCCCCCATCTAAGGGGAATACCGAGGTACGAGATGGGGAATGAAGCAACCCGACAGTTAAAGAATTGAGAAACTTCGAGGTGGCGGGCCTCATCCCCACCAAGCCAATACACCGAAGATTTGTTGAAATTGATGGCAAGACCGGAAGCCTGTTCAAAGCAATAGAGCAAGAGTTTCAGGTTGCGCATAGAAGTGCGCTCGGGTTTGGTGAAAATGATGGTATCGTCTACATATTGCAGGTTAAGGATCCCATCAACTGAATGTTGAAATTATTGTTTTCATTTTTATTTTATTTTATAAAATTTATAGATAATGGAAAGTTGAAACTGTTGGATCTGTTATTTTCTGTGTGTTTGCATGTGATGTATTAACTTTAGGTAGAAGGCTAGAAGCCCTTAGCAGAAAAGTAGACATTTAGATAGAAGACGATTACAACTTATAAATGGTAATATTATGCTATATATTTCGAAAAATTTTGAGGTGTCTCTAAACATTTGATTTGTTCATAGAAAAGTACTTAAAAAGTCCAAACTACATTAATAATTGCCATGTGCATGATTAAGTACAATTGTGCAAACAATATGTGCAAAAATAATATCTTACCGATAATTGCATATTACATTAAAGACTAACTAAATTAAATTTGTTGTGCAAGAACGCACTCTGATTTTATAGATGATTTCATGTTACTTTAAAGACTATCTAAATTGAATTTGTTGTGCAAGAATACACTCTGTAATATTTGCAAAATAAAAAATAAAAAATAAAAATCTAAACTGTTTAGTATAAATCCACATGAATATTCGTTTTACATCATCCTCATCCAACTCTTTTCTTTCGAGAGCATGCACGACAACGAACCAGTCTATTTACTAGAAATTTCGATCATGTACTCCCAGTTCAATCTCCTCATAACTTGTTATTGTACCAAAAGACACCCTTTCGTCCATTCTCCTCTTCTACGTACAAGCACTCTTTGGCCTCCCGCCAAATTGCTTTAAGAACCGGAGTTGAATCGAATTTGTAATAATCCCCCAACACCACCTTTAGTGCCTTGGTCGCCTCTTTTCCGTGATAATGTGGAAGTGTGGAGAACAAATGGTGGACAATATGCGTCGTTCCACAATTGTGAAACCTCCAATTCATAATCCTTCCATAATCCCTATCCACCGTTGACAATGCCCCCCTCAACCAGTCCCACTCCATCGAGTCATAGTGTGGCAACTCAGCATGCGTGTGCTGCAAAAATGTAATCAAAACTAAACACCCACCCATAATCATCAATGGCACTCCATAGATTGTAACAATGCAACTGAAGGAATAGGAAACAGACAATCGGTAGAGCGCATAACAGACTATGAGAATTCCAGCATCAGATGCGAAGACTAAACTACGCTGATTATCTGTGAAGATGGGTCCATAGGGATCAAAGTGGCTGGTAAAGCGGCGGTAGTTTCGTCCGGAAGCATTGATGACAAGGTAGAGTGGCCAGCCTAATGTTAGGCAGAGGGAGATGTAGATGAAGCGACCAATTGGGTTGTCGAGGTAGGGAGCGAACCAGGGTAAGGATGACTTGAGTTGTGGGAGGAAGACTTCATCGCGTTCTAGGGATCCGGTATTGGAGTGGTGATGACGGTGGTTGATTTTCCAAGAGTAGTAGGGAACTAGGAGGAAAGAGTGGATGATGAAGCCAAGTATGTCATCAAGGAGTTGGTAATCAGAAAATGCATGGTGGCCTAATTCATGGCCGAGGATCCAAAGGCCAGCAAAAGTGAGACTTTGTGGAATCCAGTAGAAAAGGGACCAAGAAAGGTAGGAGTATGGGGAAGTTAAATGACTCGGGAGGTGGTAGATAGCAATATAGAGTAGAGCGGAGCAAAGGGAAAGGTCGGAGAGGAGGTAGAAGAGGGAGCGAGGGAGGGAGCGGCGAAAGCAGTGGGGAGGGATGGCTTTTTTGAGTTGGGAAAGGGTGAATGGAGGTTTTGTGGTGGGGACACGACCATTGTGATGAGGAGTGATGGGGTGTGAAGAGAATACTTCTGCAGAGGCAACCATTGTTGGGAAGCTTATTAGCCTTTTCTGCTTTGTTCTAGCTAGCTATTGAAATTTAAAACCAAGAGGGATCTGGATCAAATTCTCACCACACTCTCTATTAATGTTCACTACTTGCTGTTTGTTCTTCCTTGATCTCTCTGTGTTGCTAAATGGCCTCTATTTATAATGCTCAACTTAATCCTGGTGACTTGATCACACATGTGATTCAAACTTTTGCAACTGGATATATATAATTCTTAAGTTCTTAAATTCATAGTTAAGTTCACTGTTATTTCCACTCAGTCTATGGTCTCTTATTGACTGTCTTCACATTATTGGATTCAAATTCAAGGCTGCAGTGAGCTTCCTGGATACCACACATTTGAATATTAAGGAATGTGTTTAATGTTGGCTGCATATACTTTAAAAAAAAAACAACAATAAAGAAATATGGATGATGCGCGTGGAACTACACAGCCACATGCAGGAAAACAAGCCACATTAATTTATTTGGAAAAAAATAAAGAAAAAAAAAATAGGAAGAAGAGAGAATAGATCAGGATTAACAATAATATTCAGTAAACTGTTAATAGTTTATGGAGAGTTTAGTTGGAGGCTTGCAACTAGCAAGGGGTGGCAAGGCTCTCCTAGCTAGTTAAGTTTCTTGGAAATGGACTTGAAAGTTTTAATTTGGACACAAACTTTCATACATTGTGATAATTCTCATTTATTTTTTATTAGACTTATTCCTGGATTTGCTTAATTAAGACTCAATTTATATTTAGTTTGGGTATTTTTTTTCGATCCGCATTTAAATTGCGCTGTAAGTGAGATTCGAATTTGGGTTGCTCTGATACCATATTAATGATCCCTACCGATGGACTAAAACTCCGAAATTGTGGTAAGGATGAGGGTTTTAATATTTATATTCTAACATTGGGTAGAGTTGGACTAAGAATTTTCCATTTAATTTTGAAAAGTAGATTTAACATTTTTCTATTAATTGAATTAACCTTAAGATTAGTCAAATGTCTTTGATCTTTTTCAAGTACATTAAATACGCGAAAAAGTTAAAAAAAATCTCAATGCATATTCTATGGTTAGAAAAATATTAAATTTATTTTTAGAATTAAACGGAATGTCTCTAGTCCAACTCTAAGTATAAGAGTTGGATTGGAAACTTTCCATTTAATTTTGTAAAAGTAAATTTAACATTTTTATATCCATTACATGAATCTTGAGATTAGTCAAAAAAATTTAAATCTCTTTTCAGGCGCATTAAATGCAAGTGCATTAAATGCACCACAAAGTGAAAGATACACCAATCTAATCATATGATTAGAAAGATGCTAAGAGTGCGTTTGTTTTGATATTTTGAATAGAGTTTTCTGAATAGAGTATTCGGAATAGAGTTATTCTGAAAGTGAGTTTAAAAACTGTTTGTTTATATTGTATTCTGAAAACTGTATTCTGAAAGCTGTTTATCTGAAAAAGAGAGTTTAGAAGCTGTTCTGTTATATTTCTAGCTGAAAACTGTTATCTGAAAGCTGTTTTTCTGAAAAAACGAGTTTAAAAGCTGTTTGGTTATATTTCTAGCTGATCCCTGTTATCTGAAAGCTGTTTTTCTGAAAAAACGAGTTCAAAAGCTGTTCTGTTATATTTCTTGCTGAAAACTATTATCTGAAAGCTGTTTTTCTGAAAAACCGAGTTTAAAAGCTGTTCGGTTATATTTCTTGCTGAAAACTGTTATCTGAAAGCTGTTTTTCTGAAAAAGAGAGTTTAAAAGCTGTTCGGTTATATTTCTTGCTAAAAACTGTTACCTGAAAGTTGTTTTTCTGAAAAAACGAGTTCAAAAGCTGTTCGGTTATATTTCTAGCTGAAAACTGTATTCTGAAAGCTGTTTTTCTGAAAAAGAGTGTTTAAAAGCTGTTCGGTTATATTTCTAGCTGAAAACAGTTATCTGAAAGCTGTTTTTCTGAAAAAGAGAGTTTAAAAGCTGTTCGGTTATATTTCTAGCTGAAAACTGTATTCTGAAAGCTGTTTTTCTGAAAAAGAGTGTTTAAAAGCTGTTCGGTTATATTTTTAGCTGAAAACTATTATCTGAAAGCTGTTTTTCTGAAAAAGAGAGTTTAAAAGCTGTTCTGTTATATTTCTGACAATTTTGAATATCAAATTGAAATAATAATAATAATAATAATAATAATAATAATAATAATAATAATAATAATAATAATAATAATAATAATAATAATAATAATAATAATAATAATAATAATAATAATATATAATAATAATAATAATATATATAATAATAATAATAATATATATAATAAAAATAATAATAATAATAATAATTAATAATAATAATAATAATAATAAATAATAATAATAATAATAATAATATATATAATAATAATATATAATAATATATATAATAATAATATATAATATATAATAATAATAATAATAATAATAATAATAATAATAATAATAATAATATATATAATAATAATAATAATAATATATATAATAATAATAATAATAATAATATATAATAATAATAATAATATATATATAATAATAATAATAATATATATAATAATAATAATAATAATAATATATATATAATAACTCCCCCGTCGTGCGCCAGCAGCTCTCTTGCTTTGTAGTTGCTATGAGAAGAGAGTAAAGGAGGTGTTTTGGAAAATAGGGGGTATGAGTATTCTGAATATTGTTTGGGAAAAATACTTAAAACAAACGCCAACTCAGAATAGAGTATTCTGAAAATGAAATTCTGAATACTAAAACAAACGCACCCTAAATCTCTTTAGTCCAACTCAAAGTATAAGAGCATCGATCGGCAGTCGTTATTGCCAAATTTTGGTAAATTTGACTTATAGCATTTAGCAAAATTAGGTTTCGTTGTAATAATCGGAAGTTAAAATTTGGCCGGACGAATGATTATTTTTCGTCTGATGTTAAAAAAAAAACAATTTAAAAATCATAATGACAGTGACATTTTAAAAAAAAACAAAAATAAATAAATAAATAAAAAAGTCACAAAACTTCACTGATGCTTGATTGTCACTTTTTTGTTTTTTTTTCCAAATTTGTGTTGAACGGAAGACAATCTACCGTCCTTCATTTTTTTATTTTTTTTACAAAAAAGTTTAATTAACGGGACGGAAGATTATCATTCATCCGATAACTTCGTCGTATGCGAATTTGGAGGGACGATGTATCATTTCTCGTCCGACGTTTCAGACGAAAGATAATCTTTCGTCTCATTTAACGGACGAAAGATTATCTTTCGTGAGCTATAATTTGGCAAAAGCCAAATCGTCTGCTATATTTGGCCAGCAACTGTTCACGCGCGACTCAAATTTTGGATAAATGGCCAATGACTACAGCGTTTTTTTTTTCTATTTTTTCCAAAAATTGGATAATTGGCAAATGACTACAGATGCTCTAAGAGTTCAACAAAAAACTTTACATTTAATTTTGGAAAGTACATTTAACACTTTTCAATTCATTAAACCAAACGTTCGAGATTGGTGAAAAGTTTTTTATGTCTAATTAATTATTTTTATTTAGAATTACTGATGAAAAAATTGTACATTTTACAATCAATAAATAGTAAGATTCTTAATTGAATATATAAATATTTATATGAAATTATACTCAGCTTCTTGCATGCATGAAAGAAACAAAGATATATGGTTTGAAAGTAGTATTAAGGTACCCTCATGACCTCCTCATTTAGTACAGAGTGAATAATGTAAAACTATGCTCAGCTTCAAGCATGACGAGACAAATTATCATTAATTTTTGTATTTATACTTGCCATTAATTTGCTTAAGCCTCAATTTCTGGGTATTTCTTTTTGGTATGAGTAATGCTTCATCCAGTACTTTTTATTACCATTTTGTTCACTACCTTATGTGATATACTATTATTGGAGATTTCTCCCACCTACTCTATCTTTTTCTACCTATTGGAGTATGTCATCTAAGATAGTGAATAGAAATGTAGTAAAATTGGTGGATGTAGCATTACTCTTTTGGTATTTCCATTAAAAAAGTGAAGGTGGCAGATTTAAAGCATTTTTTTCGGATCTGGATTCTTTTTAAGAAATACAAATGATATTTCAGTAAAGAGTAATGCTCCCTCCACTATCAATTTTACTATCATTTTATTCACTACCTTAGGTACACACTCATATTGGAGATTTCCCCCAGCTATTCTCTCTTCCCCTACTTATTAGAGTGTGTCACTTAAGGTAGTGTTACCGCTAAATCTGGTGTGGGGGTAAACAGATAGAATTTGTGAGTTCTCAGGAAAACATGAATAGCAAACCTCTAACCTGTTCCGCCGGCGTTTGACCGCTGACTCCCGCCGTTCACCTGTAAAAAGTGCGAGACACCGGGGTTGATCCCGGCGACGCACCCTCCGACGCTCAAGTCAGTAACCAGAAATGATTATGAAAGAGCGTAAATTGGCAAAATACTGATTACCTCTTAATGGAGATGGATGGGGGTATTTATAGACGTCTTAGGGATCAAATTAGGAATGTAATCCCCGTGATCTGATAAGGAATATTCTCCTAGTAAACAGATTAGGAATGTAATCCCTAATTCCCGGTGAAAAGATAGACGTGAATCAGGGCCGTTGATTAGGATTAATCAGAAACCCTAATTTTATCTTTTCTGGACTGGGTGTGTTTCGGGTTGGGACCCGTACCCAGTTGAGGTGGATCCGTTGTGGGTTATTGGGTCGTGAAGAAAGACCCAGTTCCCATTTCAGACCCGTTAGTAGGTGAAATTACCGTTTTACCCCTGAGCTTTAAGATTCGTGTCCGATGTGAACGGTCCCGATTTAATCTTATTTTTAGCCATATCACGAGCCCCCCACTCCTAGAGACTGAGTTTTTCAATCTTTGAGGAGTAGTTTTGTTGTTCTAATGGCGTACGGAATTTTATCGGTGTTCTTAAGGGAGTTTGGATCTTTCTCAGGGGTGTAACGGTGTCATTCTAGGCTTGTAAAATACCCAAAAATATCCTCAGAATTTTCTGGATTTTTGGTGATTTTTCCAGATTTTTCTGAATTTTTTCTCATTTTTTTGAATTTTTTATTCATTTTCCGAATTAAATAATTAATTATCGAAAATATTAAATAATTATTCTAATTAAATAATTATATTTTTCAGAATTTTAAAATAATTTTTCTGAATTTATAATTATTTTTAGAAATTTTATTTAATTTTTTTCGATTTTTAAATATTTTTTCGAATTTTTTAAATAATTAAAACAAATAAATAAATAAATAAATAAAATATTATCTGGACACGTGGCGCGATTGTGTGCGTTGATCACGATCAAGCGAGAGCGCATCGGGAGGAGGAAGAAGAGGCCATTTTTTGGGTGTAACAAGGTCGGTTCCATGAACGCTCGGAAAAGGCGGCCGAAGTCCAAGTGGACGACACGTGGCAGTCAAAGTTTGACTTTTTTTTCTTTTTTTTTTCTTTTTTTCTTTTTCCGTGCTGCTGTTCTTTCTTCTTCTCTCCTTCGTTTCTTTCTCTCCCTTCGTCTTCTCCATTTTTGAAGCGCCAGCGGCTCAAAGTGGAAATCGACGGGGGGAGCCCATCTTCGGAGGTCGACAAGAAGGAGAGCTCGAGGTGCCCACGATAGTTCGGCGAGGGAGTTGGAGTTCGGAGCTTCGACGACGGAGGCAGCTTGGGAAGGAGATGGGCCGAGCTCGGCGATGGAGTCGAGGTCGGGAGCTCGACGGAGGAGACAGAGCTCGAGTTCGGAGCTTAGTCGCGAGGGGAGCTTGCGATGGAGGAGGTCGGCAACTGAGCTTCGGCAGAGCTCAGTGACGACGGCGTCCGGTCGTGTCTCGTCTACGAGCTTGGCGATGGAGTCGAGGTCGGGAGCTCGACGGAGGAGACGGAGCTCGAGTTCGGAGCTCAGTCGCGAGGGAAGCTTGCGATGGAGGAGGTCGGCAACTGAGCTTTGGCAGAGCTCAGTGACGACGGCGTCCGGTCGTGTCTCGTCTACGAGCTTGGCAATGGAGTCGAGGTCGGGAGCTCGACGGAGGAGACGGAGCTCGAGTTCGGAGCTCAGTCGCGAGGGGAGCTTGCGATGGAGGAGGTCGGCAACTGAGCTTCGGCAGAGCTCAGTGACGACGGCGTCCGGTCGTGTCTCGTCTACGAGCTTGGCGATGGAGTCGAGGTCGGGAGCTCGACGGAGGAGACGGAGCTCGAGTTCGGAGCTCGAAGCGGTGGAGAACTCGGCATTTGGAGTTGGAGTGGAGCTTGATGGAGGAGGCAGTCGGCGAGGTCGGTGAGAGGCGTTCGGCCATGGCAGCAAGGAGAACTCGGCATTTGGGTTTTGCTTTTTTCTGGTTTTGGCGCCGAACGTAGGAGGCGAAGGAGGGAAAGTGGGTTCGACTTTGAGCATGGAGCTTGACGATGGAGGGGGTGAGTTCGGCTTTGAGCATGGAGCTTGGCCATGGAGAAGGAGGTCTCCGTTGGGTTTGCTTCGCATGGATGCTCGGTGAAGAAAGGAGCTGGTTTTTTGGTTTTTGCTTGGGTTTGGCGCCAAGATGGCTGAAGAGGAAGGGGAGGAGAGATAACGGGTTTGGGTTCGGATCCTTAACGGGTCTGAACCCGACCCTATAGCCCCCCTTTTCCTTTTTGTGTTGTTTGTGGGTCGGTGCTGAGAGCGTTCAGCGAAGGGGTGCCGAGGTCCGATTTTCCCCCGTAACAGGGTCGGTGTCAAGAACGCTCGGCAGCTGGTGCCGAACCCCAACTTTTCTCCTATAACAGGGTCGGTGTCAAGAACGCTCGGCAGCTGGTGCCGAACCCCAATTTTCCCCCTATAACAAGGTCGGTGTCAAGAACGCTCGGCAGCTGGTGCCGAACCCCAACTTTTTCCCTATAACAGGGTCGGTGTCAAGAACGCTCGGCAGCTGGTGCTGAACTCCAATTTTTTCCCTATAACAGGGTCGGTGTCAAGAACGCTCGGCAGCTGGTGCCGAACCCCAACTTTTCCCCTATAACAGGGTCGGTGTCAAGAACGCTCGGCAGCTGGTGCCGAACCGCAATTTTTTCCCTATAACAGGGTCGGTGTCAAGAATGCTCGGCAGCTGGTGCCGAACTCCAATTTTTCCCCTATAACAGGGTCGGTGTCAAGAACGCTCGGCAGCTGGTGCCGAACTCCAATTTTTCCCCTATAACAGGGTCGGTGTCAAGAACGCTCGGCAGCTGGTGCCGAACCCCAATTTTTCCATGCAAAGTTCTTCTCGATGTTTCCGGTGCTACGGAGGTCGGCTCGGGGCGTGCGACCCCTTGTTTCGAAGCTAATTCGAAGATCTACAACTTCTCTTTAGGAGTGAGATGAAGATTCACCTTCCTTCATGGTCAAAACAGCCAGAGAATATCCTTGTATACATGAGGTTGAGGAGAGTTTTCGATGTTCCCGGTGCTACGGAGGTCGGCTCGGGGCGTGCGACCCCTTGTTTCGAAGCTAATTCGAAGATCTACGACTTCTCTTTAGGAGTGAGATGAAGATTCATCCTTCTTCATGGTCAAAATAGCCCCGCAACATTCTTGTCTTCATGAAGTTGAGGAGTGTTTTGGTCTTGGGGATTTTGGAAGAGGAGCTCCACTCCTAGGGGCAGAGAAGCTGTGCTGGGGAGAACCTTGTGCTAGGAAGACCCTTGTAAGAGCCATGGGAAGACCCGTCCTTTGAGGTGAGCAAAACGAAGAGCTTGGCTTTAGGAGAGAGCCATTTGGAAGACAAGTTTGAGGAGCAACTCTAGGAGAGAGTTGTGAGCTCCGATCTTGTTGAGAAGAGGTCCGCTTCGGAGGCGAGCGGAGCGAAGAGCTTGACTCTAAGAAAGAGCCATTTGTGAGAGGAGTTTGAGGAGCAACTCTAGGAGAGAGTTGTGAGCTCCGATCTTGTTGAGAAGAGGTCCGCTTCGGAGGCGAGCGGAGTGAAGAGCTCGGATCTGGAAGAGAGCTATTTGTGAGACAAGTGTGAGGAGGAACTCTAGGAGAGAGTTGTGCTCCAAACTCGTTGAGAAGAGGTCCACTTCGGGGGCGAGCGGAGTGAAGAGCTCGGATCTGGAAGAGAGCTATTTGTGAAACGAGTGTGAGGAGCAACTCTAGGGGAGAGCTTTAGCTCCGAACTCGCTGCTTACGTGAGAGAATCAACGGTTGTGGGAGCAATTCCCAATGACGAACCACTTCTAACCCGCTGAAGAGCAGGTTATTTGAAGAGGAATCGAGCCAAGTGTTGGACTCCGAACCATCGGTAGAGGTATTCAATGGTTGTGGGAGCAATTCCGAATGGCGAACAACTTCTAACCCGCTGAAGAGCAGGTTATTTGAAGAGGAATCGAGCCAAGTGTTGGACTCCGAATCGGTAGAGGTATTCAACGGTTGTGGGAGCAATTTCGAATGGCGAACCACTTCTAACCCGCTGAAGAGCAGGTTATTTGAAGAGGAATCGAGCCAAGTGTTGGACTCCGAACCATCGGTAGAGGTATTCAACGGTTGTGGGAGCAATTCCGAATGGCGAACAACTTCTAACCCGCTTAAGAGCAAGTTATTCGAAGCAGAATCGAACCAAGTGTTGGACTCCGGAACCATCGTTAGAGTTATTCAACGGCTGTGGGAGCAATTCCGAATAGCGAACCACTTCTAACCCGCTTAAGAGCAAGTTATTCGAAGCAGAATCGAACCAAGTGTTGGACTCCGGAACCATCGTTAGAGTTATTCAACGGCTGTGGGAGCAATTCCGAATGGCGAACCACTTCTAACCCGCTTAAGAGCAAGTTATTCGAAGCAGAATCGAACCAAATGTTGGACTCCGGAACCATCACTAAGGCTTAGTGAGTTGCGAGAGGAGCCATGTAGAAGAAGCTGGACTCCGAAATCACAATTTAACGAGTCGTGACTCGGAGAGATTGGGATGAAGCAAGAGCAACAATTTCCAATGAAAAAACGTAAAGTTTTATTGAAATAAACTAAGTGGCTGCTTCAATAGGGCGAGCCATTATTACATGCTATTGGCCGGGTTACAAGCATCGGTCTTATTGAAAATCAAAATCATACTTCTACGATAAGGTGAAGACCTCTTGGGAGGAGCTGGGAGGTTCTGAGTCTTGAAGCTCGGCGAGCCTTTCTGTTCGTTTGTTGGTTCCTCAAAGGGGGGAAGCTAGGCCCCATCTTTTTGGATGAACTTGGTCAGGTGTCCCCGCTGTACGAGTTCATCGATCTCCTCCTTGAGAGCCCGATAATCATCCGTGTCGTGGCCGTGGTCCCTGTGAAAGCGGCACCACTTATCTTTGTCCCTCTTCTTGCCAGGGGTATTCATTCTAGGGGGAGCGCGGAGTAGTCCTTCCTTGTCCACCTCCATAAGGACTTCTGATATATTAGCAATGAGGGGGGTGAACTTCTCAAAATGTGGAGTCGAACGGTGCTGGCCATTACTGTCCTTCTGGGATTTTTGGGACCCCTCTTCACTTGTGTTCTTCCGTTTGTTCCCGGAAGATGTCTCCTCCAGAGCAAGGGGGTCGAGGGCTTCTTTGGCCCGAATGTACTTTTCACACCTGAGAAGGAGGTCGGCAAAGTTCTGTGGAGGCTTCTTAGCAAGAGAGGAACGGAGGCTGGAATTGAAGACATTGGATTGGAAGGCGGCCGTTGCGATGGATTGGTCGAGGGAAGCTATAGACCTGGCTTCAGCTGTGAACCTCTTCACATAGTCTCTCAACTTCTCACCGTTCTTCTGGTTAAGGTAGAGTAGCGAAATGCTGGTCTTTTCAGTTCGGCGACTACTCATGAAGTGGGTGACGAAGAGGGTCTCGAACTGTTCGAATGAGAATATCGAGGATGGGGCAAGGCGAGAGTACCATTCTCGATCCGGACCCTTGAGAGTTGCGGGGAAGGTCTTGCATAGCAGGGCATCGGAAGCTTGATGGATGAGCATGAGAGTCTTGAAGCTCTCAATGTGGTCAACGGGGTCAGTTTCCCCGGAGTAGGTCTCGAATTGAGGAGTTTTAAAGCCGATTGGCACTGGCGCATCCATTATGGTTCGGGAAAAAGGAGGTCGGCTTGGAAGGAGGGTCCTTCCTCTAAGCTCCTCTTCTCGGCGCAACTGACCCAAGTGCCTCTCCACCTCATGGAGGCGGCGATATACCGCATCGTCCCTTCGATGATAATCAGGAGAGCCTCTAGATTCGTCTTTGTAGGAGGGAGATTGGGGGCTACGACGTCGGTAGCTCTTGGAACGGCGAGGACCTGGTATGTAGCGGGGGTTGCTAGGAGCTTGTGGAGGAGTTAGGGACCGCTCGTGAGGATTCTGGACCGGAGGTGGTGAGGGAATCTTTGGAGCATGGGCGTTGGGGCGAAGATTGAGAGCCTGTAGGACGGTCGCTTGGAACTGCTGGAACTCGGCACGGGTGATTGGTGCCTCATCGTTCCTAGGTTGTTGCCGACCCACAGGAGAGTGTGGTCTTCTTCTGTGATGCTCGGGGGATTCTCTCCGCCCTCTTCAGGCAGGAGACCTTCTGTATTCTCGGTGGCGGGGAGATCGTTCATCCGGACGGCGTTGGCGGGAGGTTCCCTCTCGGGCCCGCTTTTCATCCAGACGGTGACGAAGATCCACGTCCTTCTGCCAATTTTGAGGATTGTGGGAGGCAATGGAATCCGTAGAGGCGTTGTGTATGGAGACGCGGTCTTGGTGGAGAGGTTGCTTCATGCGGGAGCCCCCCGCGCCGGCGTTCTGTGGACCAGAAGGACCCTTGGGGGGTTGCTGGTTTTGAGGAGGAGGCTGATCTTGTTGAAGAGGGTCCTCGACTTGAGGCGGGGGTTGTCCCTGCTGCGGAGCGGGTTGGACGGGGACTACCTCTTGCTGATCGGCGGGTTGGGCCCGCGGTTGGACCCTCTGGACCTGACTTTTCTCGGAGGCATGGCTGGAGAAGATCGGACCAACGGGAAGAGGGGCTGCTATTCGTTTGGTTTTCCCACAGACGGTGCCAATCTGTTACCGCTAAATCTGGTGTGGGGGTAAACAGATAGAATTTGTGAGTTCTTAGGAAAATATGAATAGCAAACCTCTAACCTGTTCCGCCGGCGTTTGACCGCTGACTCCCGCCGTTCACCTGCAAAAAGTGCGAGACACCGGGGTTGATCCCGGCGACGCACCCTCCGACGCTCAAGTCGGTAACCAGAAATGATTATGAAAGAGCGTAAATTGGCAAAATACTGATTACCTCTTAATGGAGATGGATGAGAGGTATTTATAGGCGTCTTAGGGATCAAATTAGGAATGTAATTTTCGTGATCTGATAAGGAATATTCTCCTAGTAAACAGATTAGGAATGTAATCCCTAATTCCCGGTGAAAAGATAGACGTGAATCAGGGCCGTTGATTAGGATTAATCAGAAACCCTAATTCTATCTTTTCTGGACTGGGTGTGTTTCGGGTTGGGACCCGTACCCAGTTGAGGTGGATCCGTTCGTGAGTTATTGGGTCGTGAAGAAAGACCCAGTTCCCATTTCAGACCCGTTAGTAGGTGAAATTACCGTTTTACCCCTGAGCTTTAAGATTCGTGTCCGATGTGAACGGTCGCGATTTAATTCTATTTTTAGCCATATCAGGTAGTGAAGATAAATATAGTGAAATTAGCCGTAGCATTAATTATATGTTTTTTTTAAAAGATAAACTGTTGTGGTAAAAGAGTGTTTTAATGGAAAACACTAGTATGGTGTCAAAACTGCTTAACATACAAATTGACATGCACACCAAGACCATATATAAAGCATTGGAATTCTCCAAGGACTATTTTGTCGTAGAGAATTGAATGCAGCCACGTAGCTTTCTGTACGAAATTATATATAATCGATTGAATGGTTAAACTGGTTGATGTGTTAGTTTGGTGTTCGACATGAAATCTTTTCACATTAGGAAAAAATGAAGCTTGTAATTGGTAATAATATGATATTACACCGCTGAGTTGTTGTACGTGGTTGTAGTTCAGATTGTAAAAAGATGGGATGGCTAAATGGAGGTCTGAGGATCTAGATCAGGCTACAACTTAGACTTGTTTTTTGAAAAATATTATGCTATTACGAAAATTTGACATGTTAATGTAGAATTAACCAAACATTTGATTCATGGAAAAGTGTAAAACCGCAAAATAAGTTAATAATGACCATGAGCACGATAAAGTACAAACGATATGAGCAATAATAAGATCTTATAGATATTTCTATACTACATTCAAGAGTAACTCATTGAATTTGTTGTGCAAGAATACACTCTGTTAGATTTGAATTTTTTTTTTGAATTAAGTAAAAAATAAATCTAATCTGTAAAGCATAAATCCACATCAATATTAGTTTTACATCATCCTCATCCAACTCTTTCTTTCCAGAGCAAGACAATGAAGCAGTCCAGTTTTCTACCAATTTTGAACATGTATTCACAAATCCACCTCCTCATAATTTATTGTTGCACCAAAATACACCCTTTCGCCCCCCCTTTTTCCTCTTCTACATATAAGCATTCCTTGGCCTCCCTGCAAATTGCTTTAAGAACCGAAGTTGAATCGAACTTGTAATAGTTTCCTAAAACCTCCTTTAGTGCCTTCGTCGCATCTTTTTCGTGATAATGTGGAAGTGTCGGAAACAAATGGTGCACAATGTGTGTCGTTCCACAATTGTGAAACCTCCAATTCATAACCCTCCCATAATCCCTATCCACCGTCGACAACGCCCCCCTCAACCAGTCCCACTCTATTGAGTCTTAGTGTGGCAACTCAGCATGTGTGTGTGCTGCAAAAATGTAATCAAAACTAAACATCCGCCATTCCATAGATCATAACAATCCACCAGAAGAAATAGGCAACAGATAACCGGTAGAGTGCGTAACAGACTGTGAGAATTCCAGCATCAGATGCAAAGACTACACTACGTTGGTTATCAGTGAAGATGGGTCCGTAGGGATCGAAGTGGCTGGTGAAGCGAGGGTAGTTCCTTCCAGAAGCATTGATGGCAAGGTAAAGTGGCCAACCTATGGTTAGGCAAAGAAAAAGGTGGGTGAAGCGGCCGACTGGGTTGTCGAGGTAGGGAGCGAACCAAGGTAAGGATGACTTGATCAGTTGTGGGAGGAAGACTTCGATCGTCGCATTCTAGGGATCCAGTGTTAGAGTGGTGACGGCGGTGGCTGATTTTCCAGGAGTAGTAGCTAGGGGACAAGGAGGGCAGAGTGGATGAGGAAGCCAAGTACGTCATTAAGTAGTTGGTAGTCAGAGAATGCATGGTGACCCAATTCGTGGCCGATGATCCAAAGGCCAGCAAAAGTGAGGCCTTGTGGAATCCAGTAGAAGAAGGACCAAGATAGGTAGGAGCAAGAAGAAGTTGGATAGGGGAGGTGGTAGATAGCAATGTACAGTAGAGCGGAGCAAAGGGAAAAGTCTGAGAGGAGGTAGAAGAGGAAGCGAGACGTTGAAATGTAGTAAGTAGTAATATGTATATTCTGTTTCCTAATCTATAGGAAACAGATTTCCCAAATCTCTCACCCCTCAATCTTCTATCAATCTCCTTTTTTCTCCTCCAAGATTGTAATCCTTATATATAGATGTATACTGTAAAAAATAAAGAATAAGAAGAATAAGAATCATTTTCCCCCAAATCTGTTTTTTTCATGGTATCAGAACCTAATCAGATCTAGGCCAAGTGAAGAAGAAAAAGAAGAGGAGGCTGATCACCTCCATTTTGATCTGATCCCGTTGTTGATCTCGTCACCGATCATTAACTCTGAAAATCCGCCGTACCCGTCACCGAAATTCCTTCGTACCCGTCGCCGTCACCGCTCTGCCCTCATCCACGATATCCGCCACCAAAACCCCCTGCTCCCTCCTCTTCCGATCGTCAACAGCCACGCCCAAAATCACCCAAACCCATCTGCAGCTTCTTCCCCGACCCACTCCAGCGTCCTCTCCGGTGCTCCTCGCCATCGCACCCCTCACCCTGCCAGTCGCCGCCTTGGCCTCCGGCGACCCTGTGACGACCCGGATCCCCTTTATCGGACATCCGTGACATCGCCAAGATCATTGCCTTCAAATGCATCTCAACGCAGTAAATAACGTGGAAATTAAAACATTTTTATTGTCATCAGAGTTATTACATCAATAATTACAATGTCAAATTGTCCTTGGACCAGGAATACAAATTACATAACTTTATTACAACTGACTACAAAGAATACTTGAACATTTCTTGTGAAGCCATTGGCTGTCTTTCAGATCGGCAATCCCTTGGTAACTGCCGAAACTCCGTTGAGTGGTCTATCTGCCCCTCTGGGACCTGCCCCTCGGCTTGAGCCTCCTGCTACGCGACCCTGATAATTCTGCACCTGCTCGAAGGGTAGATGTGCATACTGCCACTACTTGGATGCCCTGCTGATCTTGGGCTCTCCTATACTCGTGACCTGATATCCATGTACCTAAAAGGTGGGGTACGTCAGTAATTCTACTGACGTAATGCTGATAAGGAAACAGCGATCCTCAAACTATCACATTCACAGATTCATCTTGAATGGAAAATTCAACGTGCATCCTGATTTCCTAGTGTTCGTGTATGTCATGACCTAAGACTAATGCAACAATACAGAGTGTAGAACAGATGCACTTAATCTAACTTAAAGTCCATTCAAACACAAGGTACAGAACAGATGCACTTAATCTAACGTCAGCAAGATTCCGGATGCACATGCATCCCATACTACATGCGACCCAGGTCAAGCCAACGTACTTAATCTAATGCAAGCGAGACTTTGGAAATGTATGCATCCCATACTACATACTTTCCAAATCAAGCCGTTGTCTCCATATTTAGGGATTAGAACCCTCGCTATGCAATGCATTCTAATTTGGTCTACTTCCCGTTCCTGATAGTATGACATGGTTGAGGAGGTGAAAATAAAATAAAAGAATATAATGCGGGGCGCTACCCCGAAGTCACCAATAATTACTGCGTCGAACCATCCTCGAAAGCTGTGACGAACTTACAGATATACCGCCGTATATCCATTGTGCAAAGATCCTTTGTGATCCGTTCGTGTCCACCAACATAGAACATGACGACCTCGGAGGTCCTAAAATATTTATACCCCCGATCCGCCAGGATATCAGCATCCCGTTCTTACCATGGTACTTCAGGAATTAACAGTGCAGGATACGTACCGCAGGGCGTATCCCTAATGACAGGAAGAGACAACCAGTAACACCACTTAGTGCTAACTCTCAGAACAAGTTGGATTATAGGGAATCACCCCTAACACCAATTTGGTCTTCAAGCGAAACAATAAAAGAAAAACCTGATCAATCCAGTTTACTGAAAATATGTTGTTATTCATCCACACTCGGTGTCGGTTAACAAAGTCGAGCCTGACTGGTCTGTCAAGGTGACAACCATCCCGGAATCACATCCACCGATTCCCAATACCTTCATAGGTCAGCGACCCAAAAATAATCCCGGCCCGTGACCCTCAGCGAGTGGTCTAACGGCGCCCTGGTGACGTAATATAATTTAGTGAAGGTAAGCACGCACATAATTATCCTTTCTGGACTTTTGACAGACTCAGGCATCGAGACACCCAATACAATCCAACAGAGCTATAACCCAACTCACTCATGTCCACCATGAGTGCATGCACAGGAACTTGCCTAAGTTCCAATCAAAATGCTAAAACCCATCTTTTAAATCTGATAGCTCACAATCACCATATTGCGGTGGGCAGAGGGTTCCTCATCAATAGTCCGATGGAACAATCAAGAAATACCAGTAGCTGTGTTCCCAGCTACACTCATCGGAAACCAATATGCTCAGAACTTCCTAGAGGGGTGAGGAGATCCGTTGCCATCCCCTAGTCGATGATTCCCTCAATTTCATCCAAGAACTCGAGTCCCCGAGTTAACTCAAAGCTTGAAGTCAGTCGAGACAATAGGTTGCTAAACTCATCATGTCCATAATATCCAGTACACAAGTCAGAATAGCTTGGTATCTCTAACTCTGGAAAGGTAAGACCCTAGTTTACAATTCTTCAGTTGACTACTTCCTCAAGTTCAATCATCTCGACATCCAATGTTCCTCATATACTCTTAGTAGTATGTTCCTTTTCACACTTGCTGCATTTGTCCAATATCATAAGAGTTCGCTTGGTTATCGAGATCACTCAATTCCGGGTTCTATGGGAAGGTGGGATTGTCTACCTTAACTTCCTATTTGGACACGTCCTCAGATTCGACTCTTAATATTCTCACAGACACCAATTTCCATTGGGTGCATCACACGGGAAGGGCTGATTTCTCTAGTAAACATTTTCTTGACAAGGCCAAATCTACCCTATCTTTCGAAAATCTTAATCTCCATCCTACAGCCTGGAATTACAAAATTCCAATTGGGTTAGAGAGTTATGATTCCCTACTGCAAATCCCTAGTTGGCCAGTCGCCCAAATTCTTAACAGATAAGTCTAGAAAGGTCTATCTCCACGAACTAGACAACTTGTACTAGGATGAACGTACCCTACTTTAAAATTCAATAGTAAATCATCCCTAAGTCCAACGATCATGAAATTTGAGATTCTCTATCTACACATATACCATTTCATCGTGTCCAAAATTCACATTCAAATTCATTTCACACAACGATCTACGACTCCTCAAACATGGCTACATTTCAGCCGTTCTGTTTCAGCAGAGTATTCACTGCCCTTCACTAATTACCTTTGAAACCTCCTCAAGTGACTTCCAAAAATTCTAAAATTTGGGATTCGTCAAATAGACTCATACCCCAAGCTACTCCCAAAATTTCGTAGCAAAATGATAAACGTACACGAAGTTATGGCCTTTTGAACTTCAGCGCAAAGCGCAGTCAGCTTCAGCCGACACCTGCGGACCAGTCGCGTTCTACAATTTTTCCGGGGCATCAAACGACCTCGGAAAAATACGAAATTTAAGACTATGGTCGTAGACACATGCAACAACGTCCACAAAAATTTTCAACTCAAAGTACCCTGTCAATTCTGAGATATAAAATCGGAAAGGCGCACAAAAATCACCACAGCCAGCAGCCATTCTGGCTGCTTACTGTCCAGACTTGGACCCACGGTTCGGGCTACTAAAATGCATCCAAATATTACGAAATAAATCATGGATACTCTACATACATAGAAGAACAATACCTCAGAATTTTAGCCCAAGATTCCAAACCGTTTGGGCGTAGGAAATTCCCCAATATACCCTCATAATCATGCTACTCATTCAAACTTCAAAGAATAATTCTCTACCATACACTTTATTTTTTCCTAGCATTCCTCATGCTCAAACATGGCAACAAAATCATGTCTACCACTACTACACATCCATTCATATCAAAACAAAAATAAAGACAAAAGAGTTCAAGGATCACCCACTTGAAGTTTGCCAAATTCTCCTTGTAGCTTGACTCCTTGCTTTGTTTGCTTGCTTGTCTTTGCTCCTTGTGCTTGTGTACCTTGGCCTACACTTCTTCTCCTCCTTCTCTACTACTCCTTCTTTTCTTATAGACTTATTCTCTTTTTTTTCCTACATATACATATTTATTTATTTTTTTGAACAAGGAGGAATGGAGAAGGCTTAGGAGGAGAATTAATGGAGCTTGAGAAAATGGAGTGAAGTGAGAATGGGAGGGGATTATATGGACCGGAATTGGAGGGTGGGTGTGGGTGGAGTGTGGTGAGGTGTATGGTTGAGATGGAGTGTGGGATGGGTGAAGGAATGAAAGGTGGATTGGGTGCCAACACATTAAGCAAAGAAGCTTCATGGAAGCTTCCTTGAAGCTCCTAGGAAGCTTCCTAATCCTTAAGTCAACATTCACATATTCCACATGGTGAATTAATCCTACCATTGGATCTTTGTCAAGATCAAACCATGATCATCATGATGCTAGGGTTCCTAACCCTATGCTAGGTTAAGGAACCCTAGGTCACCATACCCTAGGTTACCATACCCTAGTGCACAAATACAACTCACATTTAATTCAAGCACTAGTCTAATTGAAATAACTAATACATATGAATTAAAATCCATAAAAATACATTTTTTATAGAAATTATCATTTTCTCCCGACAATTGTCTGGTCGAAATAATCGGGACAAAACCCCAGTTTAATCGAGATGATATTCCGAGTTTACTTCATCGGATTCAGAACAGCCCGTATGTCTGAAATCTCTCAATTTTAACTGATAATTTCTAGGAGAAAATGTAATCGTGTGCAATACTTAGTTAATGCACGGGTTACGGTGCAAAATAGTCGTATGCTATTTTGCGGGGTATTACAGAACCCCTTCGTCGTCCCTCCTCCCGTCAACCACCCAGCCCAACCCCCCGACCCTTCTCCTCTTCTCCTCTGTCCTCGACATAGCCAGCCCCCGATCCCCTGCTGCCTCCTTTTTTTCCCGTCGACGACCGCGATCGCCTCCTGCCGTCGACGCACTCGCCTGCGACGTCATCGTATGCCGCCCACGACGCCAGCCCAAGGTTCCCTGTTGCTGCCGCTGGCCATTATTGTTACTGTCTCTTTGCTTGGGTTTCTTTGCACGTAGTTTGTGCACGTGTAAATTGTGGGTTTGCTGATCTGAGAAGGAGGGATCTTGATTTTGTGTTTGGTATTCGGGAGAAGAGGGGATTTGTGTTTGTTGTTGTGTGGAGTTGATCCCTGTTCGCTATTTGTTGTTGCTGATCAAATTAGATCCGTTGTTTTTTCTTGTACCGCTACCATGAAAAAAACTGATGAAGCTGAGAAGAGTATTGGAATCGCATCTACACTAGTTACAGCGCAGGTAATGATGGTAAGGTATTTAATATTTCTGCATCTGTTATGAATAATGTTGGAATTAATTTTTGCAGTTTTCCGGGCCAGATTCCGGCAGGCGTCGGCCACCGGCGGTGCCGGAAAATGAGTGGATTGCGATCCTCTCGACGAGTACTATTCTGTGGTGTACTCACTTGCCAAAAACGAATTCCATATGAATGAGAAATGTTGGTCCAAAGTTGGGTACTTGAAATGTACTAACTTGGCAACTTGGAGAAAATGGATAGTCCCATATCGAAAATTGGGAAAGATTTTTTTTAGTATATATACTAGAA
The DNA here is from genome assembly GCA_017893485.1 of Hemerocallis citrina. Taxonomy (NCBI): domain Eukaryota; kingdom Viridiplantae; phylum Streptophyta; class Magnoliopsida; order Asparagales; family Asphodelaceae; genus Hemerocallis; species Hemerocallis citrina. The sequence goes on from CM030361.1 coordinate 43,547,656, forward strand.
AATTGGACTAAAGGGCATAGCCCAGGGGTTACCACTAATGTGTAGTGAAGAGAGGACTTAGCCAAAATGACAAACACACACGCGCGCGCGTGCCCGGCCCGGCCCGGTCCCGGCCCCGGTTCCGGCTTCGGCTCGGCTGGGTCTGGTCTGACTCTGGCTCAGAGTCTCCATTACTCTATTGTTACAGAGTAATGGGCCTCTGAAGAGTCTCCAGTCTCCATTTTCTTTTATAAAAGACTACTGAATCCAGACAGATTCTTTTACACAGTCAGAGTTTTATTCTTCTTCCTCTTCTTCTCCTCTGAGTCAACTGAGAGTACATCACAGACAGCAGTTCGCTGAATCTCTGAAGCAAGGGTGCTGCTCTTTAGAGAAGGTACAGTTGTATCCTGGGAAGCAATTCGCCAGCCACCGTCACACTACGGGACGAATTCTGCTTTAAGGAGAGAGATTCTCAATCTCGACTCTGTGCAAAGTCTTTCGTTTCCTGTTTTTATTTCCTGTATTTCAGTTCTTCACAATTGCTGTTAGGATTTTTCATATTTATAAAATCGGGTTCCAACAATCTTAAAGCAGAATTTTTTCCTCACCGATTCTAACAGTTTTGTGAAGTTTCATTTACAGGTGCTGTTATCGATTCGGAAAAAACAACTAACAAGTTCTGTTTCAAATTATTTCAGATAAGAACATGGAGAACACACAAAGTGATATTACCAGTGGGCTTATCAGTACTAAAACACCGGTGACCCAAAATGTGACTGCACAATCAGTTGCGGCACATTCGGTCGTTCTGCCCACGCACATAACCGTGGGAGAAAAACTGGAGAAGTTCAATGGAACTGGATTCAAGAAGTGGCAAGGGAAGATGCAGTTCTACCTGACCACATTGAAGCTAGACAGATTCCTCACTGAATCTGCCCCGATGCTGGCACCAATGGATGCACACTCCGTTGCTGCAGTTGATGCGTGGACTCAGAGCGACTACCTCTGCAGGAACTACATCCTGAATGGCTTGGTAGACCCCTGTACAACGTCTGCTGTGTCTTCAAGACGTCCAAACTCCTGTAGGGGTCCTTGGAAAAGAAGTACAAAACAGAAGACGCCGGGTCCAAGAAGTTTGTAGTCGGCAAATTTCTGGACTACAAGATGATTGACTCCAAAACTGTTGTGATTCAAGTCCAAGAACTGCAGGTTATAATGCACGACATTGCTGCAGAGAACATGACGCTGTGCGAACCATTCCAGGTTGCAGCGTTCATCGAAAAACTTCTACCTAGATGGAATGACTTCAAGAACTACCTCAAACACAAGTGAAAGGAGATGTCTCTTGAAGACCTAATTGTCAGGTTGTGGATCGAAGAGGAGAATCGCAAGATTGACAGGTCCAATGGAAATCAGTCCATAGAAAAGGCCAACGTGGTGGAGCACGAATAGAAGGGCAAGAAGAGAAAATTTCTACCACAGGACTCAAACAAAAAAATATCTTGCAAAGAGGTTTGCTGGGAAATGCCACAGGTGTGGTAAGCTGGGGCACAAAATTTCTGAGTGCCGCAGCAAGGACAGTAATCGTTCAGGAACAGGACATGTAAAAGGGAATGAAAAATCCCACACACACATAGCTAAGAACTTGTCCACTGGTCTCTCTGACCTGAACCTCTGTGCTGTAGTATCAGAGGTAAATCTTATGGGAAGCAATTCTCGTGAATGGTGGTACGATACTGAGGCCACCAAGCATATCTGCTCGGACAAGGAAATGTTCACTTCATACCAGAAGTGCAACAAAGATGAACAGCTGTTCATGGAAAACTCTTCCACCTCCAAAATTGAAGGAACATGGAAGATAGTGCTGAAAATGACTTTAGGCAACGAACTAACACTCACAAATGTGCTGCATGTTCCAGATATTAGAAAGAACTTGATATCAGGTTCTTTTCTACGCAAGAATGGATTTAAGGTTTTTCTTGTTTCTGATAATTTTGTATTGTCTAAGAATGGGGTATACTTGGGTAAAGGATATGTAAAGAATGAACTGTTCAAGTTTAATGTAATGACAGTCATCCCTAAAATTATTGTTCCTGCTGTTCCCAATGTTAATGAAATAACTCCTATTGCCTATGTTGTTGAGTCTTCCTCTGTTTGGCATGAAAGACTATGTCATGTTAATGTCAATTCTATGCGTAGATTAATTAACATGAATTTGCTACCAAAATTTAAAGTAGATAACTCCGAAAAATGTGAAGTTTGCACGGAGGCCAAACTCACTAAAACGCCATCACGTTCTGTAGAAAGAAACACAGAAAATCTAGGTCTAATTCACACGGATTTGAGTGATTTAAAATATGTGCAAACTAGAGGTGACAAAAATTACTTTGTGACATTCATAGACGATTGCACAAAATTCTGTTATGTATATTTGTTACATAGCGAAAATGAGGCTTTGGATAAATTCAAAGAATATAAACTTGAGGTTGAGAATCAACTTGGCAAAACGATTAAAATCGTTAGAAGTGATAGAGGAGGAGAATATGATGCACCATTTAACATGTTCTGCTCAGAACATGGAATAGTTCATCAGACAACTGCTCCTTACTCATCCGAATCAAACGGTACTGCCGAGCGCAAGAACCGAACTCTGAAGGAGATGATGAATGCCTTGTTGTTGAATTCTGACTTACCCTAAAACATGTGGGGGGAAGCGTTGCTGACTGCCAACTATATTCTCAATAAAATACCTCACAAGAAAACTGGCAAGATACCATATGAACTGTGGAAAGGTAACTTACCTTTGTATAAATACCTCAAAGTGTAGGGCATCTAGCAAAAGTGGCAATACCTAACCCGAAACAAGTCACCATCGGACCTAAGATGATTGATTGCATATTCATAGGCTATGCACACAACAGTAGTGCATATTGGTTCTTGGTATACAAATCAGATATACCGAATATCCATGTGAATACAATAATAGAATCAAGGAATGCTTCCTTCTTTGAACACGTATTTCCGTGCAAGGATACTACATACCCCAAATGTACACGTGAACAAGAAAATGCAAGCACTGTAGTTGATGAACCAGAACATGATAATGATGAGCCTAGACGAAGTAAACGGGCTAGAACATCAAAATCATTTGGTCCTGACTTTGTGATGGCCTTTCTGTTAGAGAATGAGCCCAGAACTTTCAAGGAATCCATGTCTATGCCTGATGCTCCTATGTGGAAGGAAGCAATCAAAAGTGAAATAGACTCCATTATGCAAAATCATACATGGGAGTTAGTCGACTTGCCTTCTAGATGTAAAGCTCTAGGATGCAAATGGATTTTCAAATAAAAATTGAAACTAGATGGTTCAATAGAGAAACATAAGGCAAGACTTGTGGTACAAAGATTTAGGCGAAAGGAATGCCTAGATTTCTTTGATACATATTCTCTAGTTACATGAATAACATCAATAAGAATGTTGGTAGCTATTGCAGCTCTACGTAACCTGGAATTACATCAAATGGATGTTAAAACTGCATTTCTAAATGGGGACTTAGAAGAAGAAATATACATGAAACAACCTGAGAGTTACGTAGTTCCTGGACAGGAAAACAAGGTGTGCAGGCTTGTAAAATCTCTGTACGGCCTGAAACAAGCTCCAAAGCAGTGGCATACAAAATTTGACAATGTTATGATGTGAAATGGTTTCAAAATAAATGAATGCGATAAGTGTATCTACATCAAAGATACTCCAAATGGATACATTCTGGTCTGTCTGTACGTCGACGACATGCTCATTATTGAAAGCAATAACGATATTATCAAACAAACTAAGAGCATGCTTAGTGGCAAGTTTGACATGAAAGATTTGAGAGTTGCAGATGTCATACTAGGAATCAAAGTTTGCAGGATATCTTAGGAAATTACTTCGTCTGAAGCTCATTATGCTGAGAAAGTACTTGAAAGATTCAAGAATTACTACAATGGGACAGCAAAAAGTCCCGTCGATCCAAGTCTTCATTTGTTCAAAAACACAGGCAAAAGCATATCACAACTGGAATATGCACATGTAATCGGTAGTCTGATGTACCTAACAAATTGTACAAGACTGGACCTAGCACATTTGGTAAATGTACTGAGCCGATACACGAGTAATCCAGGACGAAGTCACTGGAAAGGAATAACTAGAGTATTAAACTACTTGCGGCATACTCAGAGTTATGCACTGCATTACACCAGATATCCAGCAGTATTAGAAGGCTACAGTGATGCCAACTGGATATCGGACTCCAAGAACTCAAAATTCACAAGTGGATATGTCTTCACACTTGGTGGTGCAGCTATGTCATGGAAATCCTCTAAATAAACGCTATTGGCCAGATCCACCATGGAATCTGAGTTTATTGCTTTGGACAAAGCAGTAGAGGAAGCAGAATGGCTTCGAAACTTTTTAGAGGACATTCCTATGTGGGAAAAACCAGTGCCTGCTTTATGTGTACACTGTGACAGCCAATCGGCTATAGCACGGGCACTGAGTTGTATGTATAATGGTAAGTCTCGTCATATCAGAAGGCGGCACAAAACCATTAGACAACTGCTCTCAAATGGAGTAATCTCTATAGAATATATAAAATCGGCCGACAACCTAGCAGATCTATTTACTAAAGGTCTATCGTGAGAGCAGGTTGTACGATCATCAAGAGGAATAGGTTTAAAGCCTATGACGAAAGATGATACTTGATGAAAACCCTACCTAAGAATTGGAGATCCCAAGATCTAGGTTCAAAGGGACAACTAAATCTTGTTGAATCGACGGGAGCACTGAGAGATTAAAATCTCATACCCACTCTTACGATGATAAAGCAGTGCTGCATGCAAATAGTAGGATAAGCTTGGCTTTTAATGATTCCCATAGCTTTGAAATAAAAGTGGGGTATAGCATGATACTCTTTATGGGCAATCATCTTGTGAGTGTGAAATGTGGCCGTTTCTAAGAGAATGAAGAGAGGCTACATTCTCCAAGTTTACTCACGATTAACCAGGGATATTCAAGTCCAAAATGAACACAATAAGAGAACTTAGTTCTGTGAGGAGATGAAACTGTGTAATAGTTATTGTCTAGGTTCACATCAAAGCCCGGGTAGTTCAAGACATCATGATCACTACCTGGTCAAGTGAATCTGATACCTACTTACTAAGGGTGGTTCAAAATTGAAAAATTACTACCATTCCTGATGCAGTGATTTTCCGATTGTACTCTCAGAGTTTTTCTGTCATGTTTTTTTGTTTATCTGTCGTGTCTGGATTACATAGTCTGGTAATTTCCATTCATGTTGGGGATTGTTGGAATTAATTTTTTGCAGTTTTTCGGGCCGGATTCCGGTAGGCTCCGGCCACCGGCGGCACCAAAAAATGAGTGGATTGCGATCCTCTCGACGAGTACTATTCCGTGGTGTACTCACTTGCCAAAAACGAATTCCGTATGAATGAGAAATGTTGGTCCAAAGTTGGGTACTTGAAATGTACTAACTTGACAACTTGGAGAAAATGGATAGTCCCATATCGGAAATTGGGAAAGATTTTTTCTAGTATATATACTAGAAAACTGGACTAAAGGGCGTGGCCCGGGAGTTACCACTAACGTGTAGTGGAGAGAGGACTTAGCCAAAATGACAAACACACACGTGCGCACGCGTGCACGGCCAGGCCCCCCCGGCCCCGTCTTCGGCTCGGCTTGGTCTGGTCTGGCTTAAATTTTTTTTTTGCCCAGACAAAAAAGTTTTTCCCTACTGAACTGATAAGACTTTTTAGATTCAGTAACTGGTAGCATTACTCTGTAACAGCAGAGTAATGGCTCACCAGTTATGAATCTGAAGAGTCTCCATTACTCTGCTGTTACGGAGTAATGGGCCTCTGAAGAGTCTCCAGTCTCCATTTTCTTTTATAAAAGACTACTGAATCCAGACAGAGTCTTTTACATAGTTAGAGTTTTATTCTTCTTCTTTCTATTCTTCTCCTCTGAGTCAACTGAGAGTACATCACAGACAGCAGTTCGCTGAATCTCTGAAGCAAGGGTGCTGCTCTTCAGAGAAGGAATAGTTGTATCATGGGAAGCAATTCGCCAGCCACCGTCACACTACGGGGTGAATTCTGCTTTAAGGAGAGAGATTCTCAATCTCGACTCTGTGCAAAGTCTTTCGTTTCCTGTTTTTATTTTCTGTATTTCAGTTCTTCGCAATTGCTGTTAGGATTTTTCATATTTATAAAATCGGGTTCCAACAAATAATGCATGGATAATTGATTCGGGTGCTACCGACCATATATCTTTTGATTCTAGACAAGTTCAAAATTTACAACCTTCCACCAAATCAACTGTGTCCACTGCCAATGGTGATCCTGTCACTGTTACTGACGATGGTACCATACCTCTCACAAACAACCTAACCTTAGATACTTCCCTAGTTGTGCCATTCTTGAATTTTAACCTATTATCTGTTGCTCAAATAACTACTGCCTTATATTGTATTGTAGTCTTTTGGCCTTCACATTGTGTGTTTAAGGATATTCGGACTCGCAAGATGATTGTTTATGGAGTTAGACATAGGAAGCTCTATTACCTGGATTTAGAATCTAGAAGTTCAAGCAAGTTAACTCAAGCTCTAAGTGTGGAAGGATCCGAAGATGAGAAGAAGAAATCAGATATTTGGCCATGGCATCGACATCTAGGGCATGCTTCTTTCGGTTATTTGAAAAAATTATTTTCAAGTTTAATTTTGAAGTTGGATATTTCTACCTTTCGGTGTGATGTGTGTGAACTCACAAAAAGTCACCGTGTCTCTTTTCCTCCAAGTCCAAATAGAAGCTCTCTTCCATTTATGATTATCCATTCTAATGTTTGGGGTCCATCCAAAACCACTACATTTGGAGGAGCCAAATGGTTTGTGACATTTATTGATGACTGTACTCGTATGACCTGGATTTGATTGATGAAGTCGAAAAGTGAAGTTAGTGGTTTGTTTCAAAAATTTCACAAGCATGTTATGATTCAGTATAAATCACAAATTTAATTTCTTAGGAGTGATAATGGCGAAGAGTACCTGAGTTCGAATCTGCAATAATATTTGGTGGAACACGACATTGTTCACCAGACTACATGCCCCTATACACCTCAACAGAATGAGATTGCAGAAAGAAAAAATAGACACTTGTTCGAGGTGGTCCTTCTCTTCTCCATGGAAATATGTCACTCATTTATTGGAGGGAAGCCCTTGCTTCTGCTGCATACTTAATCAACCGAGTTCCCACTAGTATCCTAAACTTCCTCACACCATTTCAAGCATTAACTGAAGCTGTGAATGCACCAAAAGTCGTCAACTTGCCACCTCGTGTATTTGGGTATGTTGCATTTGTTCATCTTCATCAACATGAACACAATAAGTTAACTCCTCGAGCTGTCCGCTGTGTTTTCGTGGGATATGCACAGGATAAGAAAGGGCACCGGTGCTATCACCCACCAACTCAAAGGATGTTTGTGACTATGGATGTTGTGTTCCATGAAGATGAGATGTATTTTTCTTCTTCTACGACTGAACTTTAGGGGGAGTACCGAAGTGAAGTTCAGACTCTTGGGTATGAAGAAGTAATTACCAGTCAGAATGAAAAACTTGATATAAATAATGGTGAACACTTGAATGAAGACCTAGCAAGGGAGGAAGACCCTCACGAAGAAGTGCAACCAAGGAAAGAAGCCCCTCTTGAAGAAGACCCTCTTGAAGAATTGCAACCAATACCAAATCTCAGTGAGAGTGAACCGTCAGAACCCCAAAACTAATTGTCATTGTTGTCCGAAGCTCCTAGAAGAGAACTCCCGCACCGTACTAATAGAGGACCAAAACCCACTTATGAACCTGATCCCACTAGTAACGTCAAATATTCCATGAGTAATTATGTATCCACTCACTGCTTGTCGGAATCAAATAAATCATTTGTAAATCAATTATCTACTGTATCTATTCCTAACAGTGTGCAGGAAGCCCTTACTGATCTAAGGTGGAAAGCAGCTATGGATGAGGAAATGAAGTCCTTGAAAAAGAATGAGACATGGGAGATAGTCAAGCTGCCAGCAGGGAAGAAGCCAGTAGGATGCAGATGGATTTATACGGTGAAGTATAAGTCCGATGGTTCAATAGAGCGATACAAAGCAAGGCCGGTTGCTAAAGGATACACTCAAACGTATGGAATTGATTATGAAGATACATTCGCACCTGTAACAAAATTCAATACTGTTCGAGTCTTACTGTCACTTGCTGCAAATCTTGACTGGCCGTTGGAGCAATTTGATGTGAAGAATGCATTTTTTATGGGAAATTGACAGAGGAGGTTTATATAGATCTTCCACCAGGATCGAACAGACCTGTCCAACACAGTAATAAAGTGTGTCGAATGAGGAAGGCACTATATGGTCTCAAACAGTCGCCAAGAGCTTGGTTTGGGAGGTTTACAAAATCAATGAGGACATTCGGATATTGTTAGAGTAATTAAGATCATATCTTATTCGTGAAAAGGAAAGAAGGTAAGAGTACTGCTCTCATTATATATGTAGATGATATGATAGTAACTGGAAATGATCCTGAGGAGACAATGGCAACGAAGAGCTACTTGTCAAAAGAGTTCGAAATGAAGGATCTTGGCCCTTTGGGATATTTTCTTGGTATTGAAGTTTCTCGCTCGAGAAATGGTATATTTCTGTCTCAAAGAAAGTATCACTACAACACACAATGGGTTTGGTGGCTTTTTTTTGTGATTCACCGGCATTTTAAAACGCCGGTGAATAATTCACCGGCGTTTTTAAAATCGTCGGTGCTAATGCCGCCGAAGAAGGCGTCGCAGAAAAGGGGGGGTCTACACCGGCATTTTTACGAACGCCGGTATTTCTATAAGATACACTGGCGGTCACAAAAATGCCGGTGTATGGCTTATTCAAGACTGCCCTCTTCTTCCCCTATAATCATTCTTCACCGGCATTTTACAAACGCCGGTGTAGGTATATAAATTTAAAAAAAACATGCAGCACTCTTACAATCAAAACCAGAATATGGAGTTCAAATTATTGAATTACAAAGATTGGAAAAGAATACTTTCACTGTCAAATTTAGGTAAAATGTTACTAACTGAAATGAAACTTATACTTTTGTAATACTCATGAGATAATTGTCAATTGAAACCACAACATAAGTTCAAACAGAATTATTTCATCACTAGTCACTCCTCTGTAAATCATAGTAGCAACTTCAGTTACATAATCCATCTCATCATCACTTAAAACCATACGGCAAACAACAATCTCATTTTCAAACCCAAGCAACAAGTATGAACATTACGTTAGAAAATGATACTCATGTAGACATCAATATGATATAATTGTATATAAAGTTTGGATAAAAAATTTCCATCACTAATCGCTCCTATAAAAATCATAGTGTGCAACTTTAGATATATGATCCATCTCATCTCCAAATTCAGGCAAAAAAGCAACTCACCCATCTCCAAATACATAATAATTCCAGCTTACTGTGAACCAAACTAAAACTTAAATGCATAATAACCCATCTCCAAAAGCAACTAACCCATCTCCAAATGCATAAGAAAGCAAACTCAAACTGAAGAATGAAAAAAATGAACCTGCATGGTCCCAATTTTTGTTTTAATCATCATAAGCTTCAAGTATTGAACAGTGAAAAAAATGAAGCACATACTATACAAATAACCCAAACTAAAGACCCCTTTCTTCAATCTAAACCTGTTATAAATATAACCTTCTCTGAATCCTGATATGATTCCATAATCTTTGGGCCATAACTAGTAGAAAATTCAGCTTCTTGTTTGTTAAAAAATTAGTTCGCTAGGAGGACAAGCTTATTCACAAGCAGATATTCGGGGTAAATGCAGATCCAAGATGACAGAATGTAATGCCCTGATTTTTCATTTAATGAAAAATTACTTTATTTTGCACGTAGTGTGCACGTGCAATATTTTTTTGATAAATATTTCCATCATTATGGGTGGATATTTAAATATGTGCCTTTAATTATTTTTCTATAAAGCCTTCTTTCAATTAGACAAAAAAGCCTTTTTCCTAAAGTCCAAAAATTCAGTTTATTTATTTTATTTTTAAATAATTATTTGGCCCAAAAACTAAAGCCCATGAACTATTTTTTATACAACTTGTCATGTAGAATACAATTTAAAGACTATTTTATTTTTATACAAAAATTTAATGTACAATTTTTGGACCTAGTTGCATGCACGTGCACTACACGTACACGTGCAATATGCATTCCTATGATGGCCGGTTGTGATCTTTTCGGAGGGAAACCAAAATTTGAGTGGGATCATGGTGTGGTGGTTACTTGGTTGTGGGTAGTTAGTGCAACTCCTACTTTCATCTTAGCCATCCATCTTATAACCACTTACTTGATCCTAGCCATCCATTCTCCTTTATTTTTGTATAAATACCCCCCTCCATGGCTAGTTATTCTTGTGCTTATTACTTCCTACAAACCTATAGTCTAAATTATATGATCTAGTAGTGATTGTGTCACTACAAAAGAAACACGATTTCCCGGCGATTTTTTAGGGCTTTACCGGCGTTTTTTTTCGCCGGTGAAACTTTCACCGGCGTTTATAATAGCGCCGGTCCAAATGCCGCCGAAGCGGGCGTCGCGGAAACGAAGGGGTCTACACCGGCGGTTTTAATGGATGCCGGTAAATGCGAGAGATACACCGGCGGTCATAAAACGCCGGTGTATGTCGGTCTCTGAGTACCGTTCTTTTACCCCTATATACATCCACCGGCGGTCGTAAACCGCCGGTGTTTGTACATTCACCGGCGTTTCTATAAACGCGGTGTAGAACGAAAGTATACCGGCGGTCATAGAGCGCCGGTGTATATGCGTTTATGAGTGCCCGGGTTTCCCTACTTACAATCCCCGGCGCGTCCAAAAAACGCCGGTGTATTTATAAACACCGGTGTTTTCTAAAATACCGGTGTTCGTCGGTGCCGTTATAGCTGACGACATTCACCGGCGTGTGTGGAAACGCCGGTATATCGCATACTCAAACAAATTGATTAGATAGACCGGCATTTTTAAAACGCCGATCTAGCTATGCCCGTTTATTTTCGATACTCCGATTTTCCGTTCGATTTCAATTCACAGTTTCATTTACAAAACCTGTAAACTAATTCACAACTGATTCAACCAATTTCGTTGCATATTACTGCGCAAATCACAACCACACAAGAATAATTAAAGATAATCAAGTTTCACACGTGTAATATCAACGTCTAAATTCATTGATTAATTAACAGTGTCATAATTAACAGAATAATATAGGGACTAACATCCCAAATATCCAAACAAACCAGTCTGACAAATATCCAAAATATCCCAAATTAAAAGTTTGACATAACTCTCATAAAAAAAAACCAGTCTGACATAACAACAGCAAGGAGGAGGACATAAGAACAACAACCATACAGCAAGAAGGACATAAGAACAGCAAGGAGGACCGCAGATTCATACCCCTCGAGTAGCTTCAGCTCTGATCATCAGAATTTCCTTCATCTGGGCGACCGCCCTGTGAAAAAAAAAAACAATAGTTTAATTCAACAGTAGACCACAATACAGAATATACATATTTTTTGAACTTGCAAAAAGAACTACCTGTATCTTAAATTATAAGATGAAAGTACCAATTGCAAATGGAATTGTTAATGATATATACAGAGGTAAAATAATTACATTGCAATGCTAAAAATCTAGTACTTAATTTTGTTTTTAAATATATCTAAAATAATAAAACAAATGAAAATTCAGTATCTAACTTGAAACCTTTATATTCTCCTCTTTTTGGGAATATCCACTATCTAAAACAGTAAAACAAATGAAAATTCAGTATCTAAGCATGTCTTTCATGGATTGTTCAGACAATCCATGAAACTGTCATCGTGGACGGAAACCAAATATAAGAAAAATAAGAAAAATAAGATAGGGCTCATATCAAGTGTATTTTTAGGGAACTGTCATCGTGGAAGGAAACCAAATATAGAAGCCAGAAATGGAAACCGAAAGAAGAATGGTAGAGACTTTGGATACACCAGGCTAACATAGCGGCATTTTCCTCATCTCTCTCTCATCCTTTGTTTCCCTTCAGCACACGAACACAAAGAGACATCAGCAACAACAGCAAGAGCGACAAGAACAACAACAATAATAAATTATTATGAACAAGATGTCTCATATGGGTTTCCAGATTTCCACTCGAGCCCTCTTTTTCTAATCACAACCCAATTAAGAACATAGACAACAGCCACTAAACAATCCAATCACAGTCGTACCAAAATTTGCCATCCTGGATCTTAATGAAATAAGCTTCATTAACAGGGAAAGAAAATGAGGATGGTAGCAGCATACTTAGTTTGGAAGTGAACCCATTTTTTGTTAAAAAATCATGCCTAAGATGGCAATCAGGTTATCTAACAGTATCTGAAAATGAAAATACCCATTATCTGAGCGTATATGTTGCTCTACTAATTCTTTAGCCCAACTAAATCTAAAACCCAATTGTTGTGCATATCCGGCCGGAGGATTTTGGCATACGTACCTATACCATCCTCAGTTCACAGTGAACCCATTTTGGTTGGCAAAAAACATGCATGCCAAGATGACAATCAGATGCATGAAAATAAGCTTCACTAACAGTAAAAGAAGATGAGGATGCTAGCAGCATACTTAGTTTGGAAGTGTACCCATTTTTGGTTAAAAAATCATGCCACAGATGGCAATCAGGTTACTTTAATAGTATCTGAAAATGAAAATTTCCATTATCTGAGCTTATATGTTGCTCTACTACTTCTTTAGCCCAACTAAATCTAAAACCCAATTGTTGTGCATACCCGGAGGGTTTTGGCATACAGCTATAACATCCTCAGTTCACAGTGAACCCATTTTGGTCAAAAAAACATGCATGCCAAGAAGACAATCAGATGCATGAAATCAGCTTCATTAACAGTGAAAGAACAATCAGATGCTAGCAGCATACTGAGTTTGGAAGTGAACCCATTTTTGGTTAAAAAATCATGCCACAGATGGCAATCAAGTTACTTTAACGGTATCTTAAAATGAAAATTTCCAGTATCTGAGCTTATATGTTGCTCTACTACTTCTTTAGCCCAACCAAATCTAAAATCCAATTGTTGTGCATATCCGGCCGGAGGATTTTGGCATACGTACCTATAGCATCCTCTGTTCACAATGAACCCATTTTGGTCAAAAAAACATGCATGCCAAGAAGACAATCAGATGCATGAAAATAAGCTTCATTAACAGTGAAAGAACAATCAGATGCTAGCAGCATACTGAGTTTGGAAGTGAACCCATTTTTGGTTAAAAAATCATGCCACAGATGGCAATCAGGTTACTTTAACTGTATCTTAAAATGAAAATTTCCAATGTCTAAGCTTATATGTTGCTCTACTACTTCTTTAGCCCAACCAAATTTAAAATTCAATTATTGTGCATATCCGGCTGGAGGCCTTTGGCATACGTACCTATAGCATCCTCACAGCACAGTGAACCCATTTTGGTCAAAAAAACATGCATGCCAAGAAGACAATCAGATGCATGAAAATAAGCTTCATTAACAGTGAAAGAACAATCAGATGCTAGCAGCATACTGAGGTTGGAAGTGAACCCATTTTTGGTTAAAAAATCATGCCACAGATGGCAATCAGGTTACTTTAACTGTATCTTAAAATGAAAATTTCCAATGTCTAAGCTTATATGTTGCTCTGCTACTTCTTTAGCCCAACCAAATCTAAAATCCAATTGTTGTGCATATCCGGCCGGAGGCCTTTGGCATACGTACCTATAGCATCCTCACAGCACAGTGAACCCATTTTGGTCAAAAAAACATGCATGCCAAGAAGACAATCAGATGCATGAAAATAAGCTTCATTAACAGTGAAAGAACAATCAGATGCTAGCAGCATACTGAGTTTGGAAGTGAACCCATTTTTGGTTAAAAAATCAGGCCACAGATGGCAATCAGGTTACTTTAACTGTATCTTAAAATGAAAATTTCCAATGTCTAAGCTTATATGTTGCTCTACTACTTCTTTAGCCCAACCAAATCTAAAATTCAATTGTTGTGCATATCCGGCCGGAGGATTTTGGAATACGTACCTATAGCATCCTCACAGCACAGTGAACCCATTTTGGTCAAAAAAAACATGCATGCCAAGAAGACAATCAGATGCATGAAAATAAGCTTCATTAACAGTGAAAGAACAATCAGATGCTAGCAGCATACTGAGTTTGGAAGTGAACCCATTTTTGGTTAAAAAATCATGCCACAGATGGCAATCAGGTTACTTTAACTGTATCTTAAAATGAAAATTTCCAATGTCTAAGCTTATATGTTGCTCTACTACTTCTTTAGCCCAACCAAATCTAAAATCCAATTGTTGTGCATATCCGGCCGGAGGATTTTGGCATACGTACTTATAGCATCCTCACAGCACAGTGAACCCATTTTGGTCAAAAAAACATGCATGCCAAGAAGACAACCAGATGCATGAAAATAAGCTTCATTAACAGTGAAAGAACAATCAGATGCTAGCAGCATACTGAGTTTGGAAGTGAACCCATTTTTGGTTAAAAAATCATGCCACGGATGGCAATCAGGTTACTTTAACTGTATCTTAAAATGAAAATTTCCATAGTATCTTAAAAATACGAATAGGGCTCATATCAAGTGTAGTTTTAAGGAATTGTCATCGTGGAAGGAAACCAAATATAGAAGCCAGAAAGAGGAATGGTAGAGAATGAGGATACACCAGGCTAACATAGCGGCATTTTCCTCATCTCTCTCTCATCCCTTCTTTCCCTTCAGCACACGAACACATAGAGACATCAGCAACAATAGCAAGAGCGACAAGAACAACAATAATAATAAATTATTATGAACAAGATGTCTCTATATGGGTTTCCAGATCCCCACTCCAACTCGTCTCTTTCTAATCACAGCCCAATTAAGAACAATTGTTCACAGTCACTGTTAAAGAAATATATATGCTCAGATTATGGAAATTTTCATTTTCAGATACTGTTAAAGAAGCTGATTTCATGCATCTGATTGCTATCTTTGGCATGATTTTTTAACCAAAATGGGTTCACTTCCAAACTAAGTATGCTGCTAGCATACCAAAATCCTCCAAATCAGAACAACAACACGACTGAACAAACCTTGTTTGCAGGTCATACAATGTCATCTACACCATGTTATGTGCCAAAGTGGTGTTGGTCATTCAATGCATGAACGACACGTATTAGTTGTTTGTGAGTATGCAATAGGGTGCAGCTATGAACATGGCTCATATCAAGTGTAGTATTTCGGACTGTCATCGTGGAAGGAAACCAATTTAATATAGAAGCCATATATGGAGCCAGAAAGATGGATGGTAGAGAATGAGGATACACCAGGCTAACATAGCGGCATTTTCCTCAACTCTCTCTCATCCCTTCATTCTCTTCAACACACGCACACAAAGAGACATCAGCAACAACAGCAAGAGGGGGTTGGTCCAACAATAAGTGTAGATTATAATAAACGAGATGTCTCTATTTAGGTTTCCAGATCTCCACTCCAGCCATTTCTTTCTAATCACAGCCCACTTAAGAAACATAGACGAAATGCTTATAGACGACAGCCACAATGCAGACTCACAAACACTAGTACGTGTCTTTCATGCATTCAAGACCATAATCTCTTTTAAAATACCAATTTAAAGACTTACTGATGTTTTTTTGACAGTGGGCGGCATGCTACCCTCACTCTCATATGTTTGACTGCCACTATTATTTAGTGGCTGCTCATCCCCATGGCTCTCATTGCCATCATTTATATTTACCCTCTTTCCACGCCTCGGCATGTTGTAGCTGTCAAGGATTCGATAACTTCCTTAGAGATACAAATTTAATTAATAACATGTTTATAATAACTATCATAAAATTTGTACTTTAGTAGGAATAACAAACCAACATAATTGTAAAAAAATTTAAAAAATGAGATTTGTAACAGATTAAATTACAATGATAGTTTGGTTCAAATGACACTAAGCATAGTTTAATGTAAATAATACCAAGCAGTAGAAAATAAAAAGATAATTAAACCGGTGTATTAAATTCACAATGAACATATTCGAAATTACAGACATAATATTACAACAAGATTTAAGACATAAAATTACAGACATATAATAAACCCAATTGAAAATCATGTAAACTACAATACGACATCTTCCAGTACATCGCCCTCTTCTCCATCCTTGCAGAGCCAAGTCCCGCAAATTCCAACATCGGTTGTGTTTACATCAAACACAGGAAACTCAGAAGCAATGTAACTGTTCATGACTTCACCGTCTTCATCGTCTGAAGTATTGCCCAGTTGGAATACATCTCTTGGTTGCATAGGGAGAGCCACATACTATTTTGGCAGGGTTGGATCTTCAATGTAGAACACTTGTTGCACTTGGGATGGAAACACAAATGGCTCATGGCTAATGTGTGTACCGATGTGAATCAATTTTGAGAAGTTTACAACTGTGAAGCCAAGCTTATCTTTGTTGTTAGCAAAATTCCTATCAAACTCAGCCCAATCCCCACGAAATAAGACAACACGGAAATGGCCAAAATAATTCAACTCAATGATATCCGTGAGCACTCCATAGTAGTCGAGATCTCCATCTACAGGCCTCGTGTCCGATTTGGAAGCATAACTTCTAGTCTTAGACGTCACTACCATTCCACTATTTTGAGACTTCAAATTACATTCATGATCCTTAGTACGAAATCTAAAACCATTGAATATGTATCCTCCGTATCTTTTGACCATCTGATAGGGACCTTTGGCAAGTACTTGTATTTCAGATGACGCACCTTCAGGACCCAAAGAATGTACCTATTAATTTTGCGCAAATCGTATCAGCACCATAGAAAATGTATCTATAATAAAGATTAACTTGCATAACTGTAATTCACCTACATGAGATTCAAACCACTTATGAAATTTTTCATTCATTAACTTGTTTTGTTCACGTGGTGGTAGTCTTCTTGGTCTAGCCCTTCGTTTGATGTCCCTGACAAATTCGCTAAAAAACAAGCAATTGAAATTAGGAATAACAAAAGTATCAACAATATCGAACTCCACGGTTTTCACTGTATTCGATTTACATTCAAAAGTAACTTACTTTCTAAATGGTTCCACTGATGCATGCTGGGCTAGCACATATCGATGTGCATGTTCCCACGCTAAGCTATCGAGCTCAAATGCATCAACTTTACCAACAGTAGTGCCAGCGGTATCAAAAAGATATTGAGCACCATCAAGGTTGGAAATGTCTGGATTTCTACGTGGTCTACTGGAAGATGTCTCCACACCAGACAAATACCTGGAAAAAAAATGTGAGCACTCCTCTGATAGATATCCCTGGGCTATTGACCCTTCAGGATATGCTCTATTTTTCACATAACCCTTTAGCCGGTATAGGTACCTGAACATGTACAATTAATCAATTAGAGCGGATTAGGGGATTAAAAGAAATAAGCTTTTGAAAATTCAATTTCGTAAGATGAATGAATTCTTTTACCTCTCAATGGGATACATCCACCGATAGTGAACAAGATCGCCGATTCTGGCTTCACCAGCAAGGTGGATTATCAAGTGAATCATTATAGTGAAGAACGATGGAGGAAATATCATCTCCATTTTACTAAGTGTCAATGCCGCCTGCTGCTCCAATTGGTCCAGATCTTCAACACGAAGCATTCTTGAGCAAATACCTTTATATATGCTACAAAGATCTTTCAGGACAGTAGTGACTTGCTCACACATTGAAGACCTTAGGGCCACAGGAAGGAGATCCTACATTAGGATGTGGTAGTCGTGTGACTTTAGACCCTGAAGCCTCTTCTCTTTAAAGTTGACACATCTTGCCATGTTAGAAGAATAGCCATCAGGGACTTTAAGTTCCAGTAGTACTTTGCAAAACAATTCCAACTCCGATTTTGACATTGAATAGATTGCAGGAGGTAGGAGTACTTTCCCGTTCGGTAATTTTTCTGGGTGCAACTCATGTTGGATGCCCATTGACTTCAAATCAAGTCGGCTCTTGAGATTGTCCTTTGTCTTCCGATCATCTCCCATAACTGTTCCTATACAATTTTCACCAATATTTTTTCCGATATGCATCACATCTAAATTATGTCGCAATAAGTTGAATTCCCAATACAACAACTTGAAGAAAATACTCTTCTTCTTCCATGCACCTAAACTCGTCATGTTTTGATCCTCATCTTCGCCATATAGATCAGTCTCCTTACCTTGCTCCGGCCTTGCCCTTTTCTTGCCCTTTGTCCTGACTTCTGGTTCTTTTCCATATTTGAATTGATGACCATCTACCCGCCTCAAAATATCTGAACCAGAAGAAGATCCAGGAGCATGTTCCCACTCGTCGGTACCATCAAATGTCGCTGCCTCTGCCCGAAATATATGTGTGTCAGGCAACCATCTCCTATGACCCATATAGCAAAACTTTTGGCCATTGTACAACCACCTTGAACTAGTTTGGTCAGCACAACATGGACATGCATAACGTCCTTTAGTACTATATCCAGATAAATTTGCATATGCTGGAAAACTATTGATTGTCCAAGACAACACGGCCCGAAGAGAAAATGTTTCTTTAGCCACAGCATCATAGGTTGGAACACCCACCCACAACTTCTGAAGTTCATCTATTAACGGTTGTAGGTACACATCTATATCATTTCCAGGACCTTTCGGTCCAGGAACTATCATGGACAAAATAAATGAGGACTGCTTCATGCATTTCCAAGGTGGCAAATTGTATGGTATCAACACAACCTGCCATATGCTGTATATACTACTCATTTGCCTGAAAGGGTTGAAACCATCACTAGCTAGTCCAAGTCTCACATTTCGAGGATCTTCCGCAAAATCAGGATATCTTTCATCAAATTTTTTCCAAGATTGAGAATCAGTAGGATGTCTAAGAATCCCATCATTAGTGTGACCTTCAGCATGCCATTTCATATCAGAAGAAGTTTTCGTAGACATAAACAACCTTTGTAGCCTAGGAATTAGAGGAAAGTAACGCAGTATTTTGGCAGGCTTCTTTTTCCTACTTCGCTTAGTACTGGCTCCCTCGTCTTGATTTGGTCTTTCTTTCCATTTCGAAGAATCACACACTTCGCAATTCTCCAGACCTTCCTTACCACTCGTGAAAAGCATACAGTCATTTGGACATGCTGCTATCTTCTCATATCCTAGATCGAAAGAACTTAGGAATTTTTTGATTTTATAGGCTGAGTTTGGAATACAGATTTCAGAAAATGCTTCATTCAACAATTCAAGTAGCATAGTGAAGGACTTAGCAGACCACCCGTTTAAACATTTAATCTGAAATAGTCTGACAATGAATGAGAATTTGGAAAATTTGGTGCAATCGCGGTACAACGGAGTACTAGCATCTTCAAGTAACTTAGCGAAGGATTCTTGCTGCTTATTATTTTCAGGGGTGGGGCCAGACATTTCCTCGTCCACCCCACCACCAATCTGGTTTGTTTCTGTTGACTCATTGTGAACTTGGGTTGTTGGATTATTGGTGTGGAAATGAACATTATGAATCCCCATGGCATCTTGCAACAAAGCATGCATCTCATCGGAAACGCTTAAGTCTTCGTTCACTAAGGGCTCAGCTTCATTTTCTAATACAACCGGACGAACAGGAGCTGACGTATGATCCTCTCCATGACAAAACCACCTTGTGTACCCTTGAAGAAAACCGTTGACAACCAAGTGTGTATGTACTACGTCACATGTCCTCAGCATACAATTTGTACACCGGAGGCATGGACAAAGGATTAGGTTGGGATCACGGGAATGTCGTTTGGCAAAGATAATAAAATCTTTAATACCATCACGGTACTCCTTGGATAATCGTGGTTTACTAATCCAACTTCTATCCATTATAATAATAGCACACAATCTGAAATTAAAATTTGATATATTAAATAGTGATGCTGTTTATTTCTGGGAGACGTGTGGATGCACCAGGTGTGAGTTCGGACTCAATTTATATTGAAGGAGAATGCCGCTCGTCTGCCGACCTTTGGTTGACCTTCTGGGACCTACGATGAGCTCGGAAAGATGTTGAAGGCTGGGCTCGGATCGGAAGGGTCGGATCCGAGGTCTTGTGTACCTGCAGACGGTCCTGAAACACCGGGGTTTATCCCGACGGCGGACCCTCCGACGCTCTAGTCAGTCTCTGTGAGAGAGTAGCAATAACTAGGTATATTTAAGTGGCAAAAGATTCATTACCTCAAAAGGTGGGTGTGGGTCTAGTATTTATAGAGAATCCCAACCGGGTTTGGTTCCACTTGGGGGCCGGGTCTGGATCCGAAAGCCCGTGGGCCTGACGTGGCAGAAGGCCCAGGGGGTTTAGGGCGGACGTGGCAATACCAGGAGTGGTATAGGGCTGACGTGGCGAAACCCTTAGCGGTATTTGGAGTTGACGTGGCTGATCGTGGGTCTCCTGTGCTTCGGGGGGAATCAGAGGGCCTAGGCTGCACCAGGTCATCCTTCTGCCCCGCCAGAGAGGGGGGACGGCCTGTGGGACTGTCCCGGATCGGACTCCGAGGGCTACTGAGGCTCGTCGGTACGAGGAGGTCAGTACCGTGAGGGCAAACACGAGGTTCGGCGCCGACCCTGAAGTGGTCCGGAGCCGAACCAGGTTGCTATCTTTACCTTCTTGAGTGGGAATTGTATTGGGCCCTGGTTGGGCCTCAGGCCATTTTTACCCTGTCACACAAGCCCCCCACTCCTGCGGGGGGTGCGGGAGCTAGCCGTGGAGGAGTGCTCATGGTTGTAGAAAAAATGGGAGGGCGAATCACAGGGCCTTCCTGGTGGTGCTGCCCCGAGGCTTGGATAGGACCTCGAGCTAGTCGAGGGTTTACGTGTAGGTGAAGGCGATGGCGAACCGTTGTCTCTTCCGGAGAAGAGTACCCTGGTGTTCGACAGAACCTCGAGAGGTCGAGGGATTATGCATCGACAAGGGTGATGGTGAGCCGTTGTTTCTTCCTGAGAAGAGTACCCGGGTGCCAGACCGAACCTCGAGATGAGGGGGAATTATGGGCTGGTAAGGGTGATGGCCAGCCGATGGATCTTCCGAAGAAGAGTACCCGGGTGCCAGACCGGACCTCGAGCTGGCGAGAGATTATGGGTCGGTAAGGGTGAAGGCGAGCCGTTGTTTCTTCCTGAGAAGAGTACCCTGGTGCCAGGCCGAACCTCGAGACGAGGGGGAATTACGGGCTGGTAAGGGTGATGGCCTGCCGGTGGATCTTCCGAAGAAGAGTACCCAGGTGCCAGACCGGACCTCGAGCTGGCGAGGGATTATGGGTCGGTAAGGGTGAAGGCGAGCCGTTGCTTCTTCCTGAGAAGAGTACCCGGGTGCCAGACCTAACCTCGAGACGAGGGGGAATTACGGGCTGGTAAGGGTGATGGCCAGCCGGTGGATCTTCCGAAGAAGAGTACCCGGGTGCCAGACCGGACCTCGAGCTGGCGAGGGATTATGGGCCGGTAAGGGTGAAGGCGAGCCGTTGTTTCTTCCTGAGAAGAGTACCCCGGTGCCAAGCCGAACCTCGAGACGAGGGGGAATTACGGGCTGGTAAGGGTGATGGCCAGCCGGAGGATCTTCCGAAGAAGAGTACTTTAGTGCCGGCGAAGGCGAGCCGTTATTTTGCCCGAACCGACCCCCGTACCGGGCGGCCAGTCTGGCACTGGGTGACGTCAGCAGCACATGTTTCGAGGACGTGGCGTGATTTTCTAGGCGGCAGTTGCACGTCAATCGGTGAATAGTGACTGCGAAAATCGAGGAGTTGTTCCTATCCCCTATAAATGTTCCCCCCTCTCCTCCCATCGCCCATTTCTTTCTTGCTCCTTACTTTTCAAAAAACCCTTCAACTCTTCAGCGCTCGTCCCTTCAGTTTCCTACAGCAAGGTCGTTTTTCCGAGGTGATCCCAGGTTAGTTGGTAACCCCGTTTAGCTTAGGTACAGATGGATAGGGCTCAGTCTGGCTCGTCGGCGTCGACCTCTGGGGAGGGGCCGGTAGGCGAGGAGGAGGTTGTACACAATGTGAAGCCATTGCGATCTTGGAGGCATTTCGTGGTGGAAAGCAGCGACTCTGAGGAGGGGGGCGGTAGTTCAGACGAAGTCCGGACCCTAGGGTTGGCTTCCGGAGAGGAGGGTGGCTCCGAGGGAGATGGCTTCGCAGGGTCTCGGAATCCGCCCGTTCTGGGGCGTTTGTCTACACCTTCGCCGGAACGGACTAAGAGGAGGAGGGCTCCGAAGAAGAAGGGATCGAGGATTGGCGGCCCGAGCGACTCGGTGATAGGGTCGTCTGCACAACCCCAGTCTTTCCGTCGCTACCCCGACGATCTCTCAGATAAGGAGTCCTCGGGGGTCCAGCCGTCGTCGTCAAGTCGGAAGAGGTTGAAGGTGGACGCATCCCCGACCGTTCTGGAGGCAAGCGACTTGGGGGCTCTGCAGTTGGCCTACTACATAGGGCCCAGTTATGAGCTTATGCTGCCGAGTTCTACTCTTCGGCCGACCGATCCCCTGCCGGATAGGTATTGTATCTTCCCTGTGGACGCCTTTATCTCCGGCCTGAGGCTGCCCATCCATCCATTCGTTCGGGAGGTGTTAAATTGGTCGTCCCTGGCGCCGATGCAGTTTGGGCCGAACTCCTGGAAGCAGATCATCTGCTTCGTGCTGTTGTGCGAGGAGCAGAGGGTACCCCTGCGGCTGAGCGTGTTCCGAGCGATGTTGTTGATCGGCTCATCGGCAGAAGGAGTATACTATATCTCGCCTCGAGGTAAGGCGAAGGTTGTCCACGGTCATCCAGATTCCATCAAGTTCTGGAAGAAAAAGTATCTGGTGATCCGGAGTGAGGATCCTTGGGCTATCCCCACTCGGTGGAACCATTCTAAGCCGAGCTACGCAGCACCGGGGCCGGGGGACTTGACGGCGGAGGAGTGGAGACTCGTTGAGCGTCTCCGCCTGTCGTATAGCATCAATTGGGGGAAGGTGACGGAGGCCCATCTGGCGAGCGTCGGACTGAGCCCTGGCCCGGCCGTGCCTTGTACGTGGTTGTTTCTTTCCTTTCACTCCTCTTGTACTTTCTTGCTCATTTGTTCTTAATGGATCTTTTTACAGAAATGGATGAAGAGTCGATTAAGGCGCTGAGGCTCGCCATGAAGAAGAAGAAGGCCGAGAAGAAGGATGTCGTGGCGAAGACGACCGAGTTGTCCCAGGTGGTCTCCGAGGCCCCCATTCAGCCGAGGATGAAAAGGACTCGGTCGGAGACGGGTGGGGACGCGGTGGTCCAGGGGGGTCCGGATCAGGGTACGGCCGCCGACCTTGATAAGGGGAAGGGTCCCCTGGTGGACCCCGGACTAGAGGAGAGACTTCGGCGAAGGTGGGTGCCGGATTGGTCGATCCGCAAGGGTGATTGCCTGGTCCGGGGGCGCCAGGCCGTGGAGGTTGCAGATAAGCTGGCGACCCCTCGGGACCGTTCGGACATGAAGTCCCAGACCCTGGACGAGGCGTACGTGCGTCTTGCACAGGCCACTGTGCTGGTAAGTCAATCGAACCCCCTAGCTGTCGGGTTATGTTGTTTTTAAGAAAGATTTCTTAGTAGTGTCTGGCTGTGGCAGGCGACCGTGCAGGGAGCCCATGTGAGGGGCCTCTACGAGGCGGCGTTGCAGCGAGAGCGAGACCGGGCTGACAAGGCCGAGCAGGAGGTGACGGAATTGAAGGGAGAGCTCGAAGGCTCTCGTAAGAAGGAGGCGGAGACGAAGGCGGCTTTTGACAAGGAGAAGGAGGAATGGGCGAAGGCGAGGGTGGCTCAGGAGGAGATGTCGGAGAAGGAGAAGAAAGAGGTGACTGAGTCGTGTCAGATCCTGGTGATCAAAGCCCAGGATAGCAGTTATGCAAAGGCCCTCAGCCATGTGAGGCACTTTTATCCGACTATCGACCTGTCCAACCTCGAGTATGATATGGAGATTGAGGGGACACCGAAGACCCCTGGCGGACAAGGGTCCGATGATAAACCGGTTGCCGACCCCCCTACGGATCCGGCTGACATTGAGGTGGGAAAACCAGCTGTATAATTTTTGTCCTTCTTTTTCCTTCTCTCGATTGTATTTGCCTTCCGCGGACTGGCCACCGCATTTTTTTGTATGGGGAAACTGAATTTATAAAAAGAGGGTTTTTTGGCTGGCTAAGTGTTCCAACTTCGAAGAATTTCTGAACCTCTTTGCTTATATGTCTTGAGTGGGCTGGTTCTCTTGTAGGTTACGGCTCCCCTTCCTGAGGTGGACCCCCTTCGTTCCGACGTGGCGTGGCTTCGGGGCAAGGTTGAGGCCTTAGAGGCCACTTTGGTTCGGTATCGAAAGAGGGCTCGCGACACTGATGCGGCCTTCCATTATTACAGGAACAAGTCTGAAGCCCTAAGTGAGGAGGCGAGCCGGCTGAGGAGGGCGATGGTGGATCGGGAGCTAGGGGGCGTTGGTCTTGGATATACCATGTCAAGTTCCTCGGTGCAGAGGCCTTCCTCTGAGAAGCTACTTCGCGACGTGATAGTGGAGAAGGAGATGGAGATACACCGTTATAGGACTATGTTGGGTGTTTCGACATCTTCCTCGAGGGGTCGGCGAGCAGAGGGGGCTCCCTCGGCGTTGCAACTGATGGAACGCATGCGATCCGTGGATGCCCAGAGCTCCGTGGTCGGGGTGTCGACTGTGGCAGAACCGAAGGACCGTCATGACGAAGAGAGAGTTCCAAGTCGTTTGGTCGGAGTGATTCCGCCCTTCGCCGGATCCGAGGGGCCCTAAGTCGGCGATTCCCTTTAGTTTGAGATGAGTGGAGTGGTCCTGTAACGGTATTTGCTTGTTTTCTCTGCACAAAATAAAAGAGTATGAATAAAGCTTTCTTTTCCTTCTTTGCTCTGGCTAGCAGGGTGGTGAAGGGCGGTGTAGGCGAGGTTGGGCTCCGCCGATTCGTGAGGGATCGATGCGGGGCGACAGGGAGACCTCCGGTCTGGAGTTGGGTCGAACCTGCCGAGGCGTTTGGGGATGAGACCCGAGTGAGAACCCAGGTGCCGCCCCCATTGCCCGGTACCGGGTCGGAGTTGCCGAGGTATTTAACTTTTGACAAAAAGAGACTTCTTTTATACCAGACAGGGGGGGGGGTCGCTGAAGCGGCCCTTTACACATGAATGTTTACAAAAGTTTTAATTTACTTAAGCCATGCTAGAACCTAAGCTTGCTCTCCCAGGAATTTCATGAGGTGCTCAGCGTTCCAGGGTCGGCTGATGGGTCGGTCGTTCATATCCGTCAGTCGGTATGTACCAGGGCGTACAGCCTCGACCACGCGGTATGGGCCTTCCCAATTGGGAGCCAGTTTCCTCTTCTTGGTTGGATCAGAGACAGATAGCTTTCGCAAAACCAGGTCCCCTGCCTGGATGCTGGTGGGGCGGACTTTCTTGTTGTAAAATCTCTCGATCCGTTGCTGATAAATGCTCCTTCGGACCGCAGACTTCTCTCGTACTTCGGCGACGAGGTCCAGGTTAGCCCTCAGGGCGGACGCATTGTCGTCTTCATCGAAGGCTAAGATCCGGGGAGAAGGCAATCCGACCTCGACGGGGATGACTGCCTCGGTCCCATAGGTCAGATTGAATGGCGTCTCCCCCGTGGGGATCCTCTGTGTGGTTCGGTGTGCCCATAGTACGCTGGGCAGCTCCTCAACCCATAGCCCTTTGGGGGAATTGTCAAGGCGCTTTTTGAGGCCGTCGAGGATTTGCCTGTTCGCATTCTCCGCTTGGCCGTTAGACTGAGGGTGGCAAATGGCGGAGAAACGCTGCTGGATGCCGATGTCCTCACAGAAAGATTGGAAGTTCTGCCCTTGGAACTGGGTTCCGTTGTCCGTGACGAGGATTCGGGGGATCCCGAATCGACAAATGATGTTCTTCCAAAAGAACTGTTGCACTTGGCGCTCGGTGATGCTGGATAGTGGTTCGGCTTCGATCCACTTGGTGAAGTAGTCGATGGCGACAATCAGGAATTTCTTTTGCCCTACCGCTGGGGGGAAGGGCCCCACAAGGTCCATACCCCACATGGCGAAGGGCGTAGGGCTCGCCAGGGATCGGAGGTTGGCTTGAGGAAGCCTTTTGATAGGGGAGAATCTTTGGCAGGGGCCGCACCTCTTGACTAAGTCTTGTGAGTCTTGGAGCATGGTGGGCCAATAGTACCCTTGATTCAGGGCCTTTCGGGCAAGTGTCCTACTCCCCATGTGGCATCCGCCGATCCCCTCGTGCAGGTCTTTGAGGGCGTAGCTGGCCTCGTCCTTGGCGAGGCAGCGGAGGTAGGGTTTGCCGTCGGCCAAGGTGTACGAGCGCTTGAAGAGGATGTTATCGATCATGACGAACCTTTCAGCTCGGATTCTGATTCGTCTGGCCTCGACTTTTTCTTCAGGAAGCTCGGCCCTGCTTAAGAATTTTCGGATGGAAGTGGTCCAGTCGTCCGGGCTGGTCCCCTCTTGCACACACATCGCTTCCGGCTCTGGGCTACTGATGCTTGGCTTCAAGAGGACCTCGACGAGCACCGTACGATCGAGACCCTCGAAGGAAGAAGAGGCAAGTTTGGATAGCGCATCGGCTTGGGCGTTCTGTTCCCTGGGGACTCTGACAACCGCAGCGCCGTCGAAGAACGCCAAGAGTCGTCTGACTGCCGCCAAATACCTCATCATTCGGTCGTCACGGGCTTCGTACTCTCCGGTGATTTGATGGACCACGAGCTGAGAGTCGCTAAATGCCCGGACTCACTTGGCACCGGCTCGGTGGGCGAGGGTCAATCCGGCGATCATGGCCTCGTATTCTGCCTCGTTGTTGGAGGCTGGAAAGTTGAGGCGCAGGGAGTATTGAAGTAGGAATTGGTCGGGGCCACGAAGGATGACGCCCGCCCCACTCCCCGTTTCGCATGACGAGCCGTCAACAAAGACCTCCCAGGTCGGATCCGATTCTTCTATGTCAGGTTGCTCGGAGACGGTGCATTCAGTTATGAACTCGGCGAGAGCCTGTCCTTTAATGGCCGCCCTGGGATGATAGCTAATGTCGAACTGGCTCAGCTCGATCGACCATTTGACTAATCGGCCGGAGTTTTCGGGCTTGTGGAGGACAGTCTTCAGTGGTTGGTCGGTCAGTACTTGGACGGAATGGGCCTGGAAGTAAGGTCGAAGTTTTCGGGCTGCCATAACCAGGGCATAGGCCACCTTCTCTATCTTCGCGTATCTCGTCTCGGCCGGGTGCAGTACTTTGCTCACATAGTACAGTGTTTTCTGAACTCCTTCCTCCTTTCGGACGAGGACGGCGCTGAGGGCGCAGTCCGAGGCGGACAGGTAGAGCCAAAGCGGCTCGCCCGGCTCGGGCTTGCTGAGGAGAGGCGGGTTGGCGAGGTATTGTTTCAGCTGTTCGAAGGCTTCTTGTTGATGGGTACCCCACTCGAAGCCCCTTTTCCCGCGCAAGGCTTTGAAGAAGGGGAGATTTCTCCCCTGACTTGGAGAGAAAACGGCCGATTGCTGCCAACCGACCTGTGAGCCTCTGAACCTCTTTGACATTCCGGGGCGGGGACATGTTAATGATGGCCTGTATCTTTTCGGGGTTTGCCTCAATGCCGCGCTGGCTGACGATGAATCCTAAGAACTTCCCCGTGGAGACGCCGAAGGCGCATTTGGCCGGGTTGAGCCTCATGTTGTGGCATCGGAGGACACCGAAGGCTTCCTCGAGGTCGGCGACGTGGTCCGGCCCAGCCCGGCTCTTGACAAGCATGTCGTCGACGTAAACTTCTACGTTGCGGCCGATCAGGTCCTTGAAGACTCTGTTGACGAGTCGCTGGTACGTGGCTCCGGCGTTTTTCAGCCCGAAAGGCATAACACGGTAACAATAAAGACCTTGGTCGGTGACGAACGAGGTCTTGGAGATGTCTGGTGGAAACATCCGGATCTGATTGTACCCCGAGAACGCGTCCATGAAGGACAGCAGCTCGTGCCCTGAGGTCGCGTCTATTAAAGCGTCGATGCGCGGGAGGGGAAAGGATCTTTCGGACACGCTTTGTTGAGGTCCGTGAAGTCAATGCAGATTCGCCAACCCCCTGTCGCTTTCTTCACCATGACGACATTGGCCAACCACTCGGGGTAGCTGACTTCCTGGATGAATCGAGCGGACAAGAGCTTGTCCACTTCTGTTTTTACAATTTGTTGCCTCTCCGGGGCGACTTTGCGCATCTTTTGGACGATCGGTTTAGAGTCGGGGAGGACGCTCAGTCGGTGCATGATCAAGTCTTCGGAGATCCCGGGCATATCGGAGGGCTTCCAAGCGAAGAGATCAACGTTGCGGCGGACGCAAGCGATGATGCCCGTCTTCAGGTCTTCGGCGAGTGAGCAGCTCACCCGGAACCATTTTGACTCATCCTCGGTGTCGAATAGGACCTCCTCCAGTTCGTCAACAGGCTCGGGGGCGGGGCCGTCTCTCTCGGGTTCGAGTTCAACGGCGCTGAGGGGGAGTACGCCCCTTCCCCTGGTGGCAACGCAACATGACCGTGCTGCTTCGACGCTGTTTCGGACGATGCTGACCCCTTGGGGGGGGGGAATTTGAGTTTCAGATGGTGGGCCGAAGGTATCGCCGGGAGGGAGTTTAGCCCGAGCCGGCCGAGGATGGCGTTGTAGGCCGCCTTGACGTGGATGACCATGAAATCCAAGGACTCGGTCCTCTTGTTAGGGGCCGATCCAGCGGTGACGTCGAGGGTAATAATTCCCTCCACTACGACCGGGACGCCCGAAAATTTGAGCAACGTGCATCCTGCTGGTTTGAGTTTCCCTCTGGATAATCTGAGACTTTCGAAGGTTCTGAGGAAGAGAATATTTACCGAGTTGCCGTTGTCAACAAGGATTCGGCGAACCTTACAATTGGCCATGTGGAGGCTAACGACGAGGGCCTCGCAGTGGGGTAGGTGAACTCCTTCGGGGTCCTCTCCTGAGAAGGAGACTGGCCGCGGTTGTAGCTCGGGAGAGGGGTGGTACTGAATAGCGTTCGTCTCCTGGGTGAAGGTCCTTTGGGAAGTATCGGATTCTCCCCCCATCGGCCCCCCGTGGATGTAGTGTAGGGTGAATGGCGTATCCATGGATACCTCGGATTCGGGATCCTGACCCTGGGTGCGGTTTGGGTTAGGGTTCGGGGTTGATAATCCCCGGTTCCTATCACCTTGCCGACCCCGTGGGCCGTCGTCCCTGTGGGTCTGCCTCGGATGGTTCGGGGCCGAGTTGGAAGCGGCCCTTCCCCGGCTGTGGGTAATCTTGCGGTTGAGGATTACTCCCCGGAGGTCGGGCTGGGCTGGCCAGCCGACGCTCCTTTGGGACTCCCGAGGGGGAGCCTTGTGTTTCGACGTGCGTGGCCTGGCTTTATCAGTGGGTGGGGGCGAGTCCCGTTGGTTGACGGAGGAAGCAGCCCCCTTGCCTTTGGAGGCCATGAGGGTTCGGCTGTCGATGGCCTTTGAGGGTCTGGGTCGGATCGGCTTCTGGAGCAGCTGTTTCCCACAGACGGTGCCAACCTGATGCTGTTTATTTCTGGGAGACGTGTGGATGCACCAGGTGTGAGTTCGGACTCAATTTATATTGAAGGAGAATGCCGCTCGTCTGCCGACCTTTGGTTGACCTTCTGGGACCTACGATGAGCTCGGAAAGATGTTGAAGGCTGGGCTCGGATCGGAAGGGTCGGATCCGAGGTCTTGTGTACCTGCAGACGGTCCTGAAACACCGGGGTTTATCCCGGCGGCGGACCCTCCGACGCTCTAGTCAGTCTCTGTGAGAGAGTAGCAATAACTAGGTATATTTAAGTGGCAAAAGATTCATTACCTCAAAAGGTGGGTGTGGGTTTAGTATTTATAGAGAATCCCAACCGGGTTTGGTTCCACTTGGGGGCCGGGTCTGGATCCGAAAGCCCGTGGGCCTGACGTGGCAGAAGGCCCAGGGGGTTTAGGGCGGACGTGGCAATACCAGGAGTGGTATAGGGCTGACGTGGTGAAACCCTTAGCGGTATTTGGAGTTGACGTGGCTGATCGTGGGTCTCCTGTGCTTCGGGGGGAATCAGAGGGCCTAGGCTGCGCCAGGTCATCCTTCTGCCCCGCCAGAGAGGGGGGACGGCCTGTGGGACTGTCCCGGATCGGACTCCGAGGGCTACTGAGGCTCGTCGGCACGAGGAGGCCAGTACCGTGAGGGCAAACACGAGGTTCGGCGCCGACCCTGAAGTGGTCCGGAGCCGAACCAGGTTGCTATCTTTACCTTCTTGAGTGGGAATTGTATTGGGCCCTGGTTGGGCCTCAGGCCATTTTTACCCTGTCACAAATAGTAATAACAGTAAAAGGCATTTTGTATATTAAATTTCACCTATTTGAAAACCATCCCTAGCTGCAAATAAATAAACGATATAATCTTTAACTGTAAAATAAAGAAATTGTGGTTTCAAAAAATGTACAAAAAAAATACATCTTAACACAATCTACTCTATTCACATAACCCTAAACTACCTTTTGTGGAAATTATCACAACCACCTTAGTGGTATTTTATCGCACACCCTGTATTCGAATGCCAAAAAAAATCGACTATAGTCTCCCCTGTATTTGGGTTTCCGTTCAAGGAGATGATGATGGTGAAGGGTATTTTGCTGATGAAGAGGAATCAGCCGAATAATGAGCGCGTCGTGCTGTAACTAAAGGGTATTCTGTTCATGGCTACTAATAATCACTTACTTATCTCATAATAATAATAATAATATTAATAATAATAATAATAATAATAATAATAATAATAATAATAATAATAATAATAATAATAATAATAATAATAATACTAAACAAAAGAAACTAATATGGCTACTAATAAGTTTTTCTAAAATAATTCTTCATTCCAACTAAATCATTGATGTTTGTAGCGCCAAAAGAAACCTGCACGAGGTTTGTTCAGCCCAAATCTTGTACAGATTTGGAGGATTTTGATAAAAAACATGCCAAGATGCCAATCAGATGCATGAAATCAGCTTCATTAACAGTAAAAGAAAAATGATAATGTCCAGTATGTAAGCATATATTTTTCAGAGTGAACCAATTGTTGTACATATCTGGAGGATTTTGGCATACAGCTATAGCATCCTCAGTTAACAGTGAACCCATTTTGGTCAAAAAAACATGCCAAGATGACAATCAGATGCATGGGATAAGCTTCATTAATAGTAAAAGAAAAATCAGATGCTAGCAGCATACTTAGTTTGGAAGTGAACCCATTTTGTTAAAAAATCAAGCCAAAGATGGCAATCAGCATCATTAACAGTATCTGAAAAAATGAAAATTTCCATTATCTGAGCTTATATGTTGCTCTACTAATTCACTGTGCCCAACTAAATCTAAAACCCAATTGTTGTGCATATCCGGCCGGAGGATTTTGGCATACGTACCTATACCATCCTCAGTTCACAGTGAACCCATTTTGGTTGGCAAAAAACATGCATGCCAAGATGACAATCAGATGCATGAAAATAAGCTTCACTAACAGTAAAAGAAGATGAGGATGCTAGCAGCATACTTAGTTTGGAAGTGAACCCATTTTTGGTTAAAAAATCATGCCTAAGATGGCAATCAGGTTATCTAACAGTATCTGAAAATGAAAATACCCATTATCTGAGCGTATATGTTGCTCTACTAATTCTTTAACCCAACTAAATCTAAAACCCAATTGTTGTGCATATCCGGCCGGAGTATTTTGGCATACGTACCTATAGCATCCTCAGTTCACAGTGAACCCATTTTGGTCAAAAAACATGCATGCCAAGAAGACAATCAGATGCATGAAATCAGCTTCATTAACAGTGAAAGAAAATGGGGATGCTAGCAGCATACTTAGTTTGGAAGTGAACCCATTTTTGGTTAAAAAATCATGCCTAAGATGGCAATCAGGTTATCTAACAGTATCTGAAAATGAAAATACCCATTATCTGAGCGTATATGTTGCTCTACTAATTCTTTAGCCCAACTAAATCTAAAACCCAATTGTTGTGCATATCCTGCCGGAGTATTTTGGCATACGTACCTATAGCATCCTCAGTTCACAGTGAACCCATTTTGGTCAAAAAACATGCATGCCAAGAAGACAATTAGATGCATGAAATCAGCTTCATTAACAGTGAAAGAAAATGGGGATGCTAGCAGCATACTTAGTTTGGAAGTGAACCCATTTTTGGTTAAAAAATTATGCCAAAGATGGCAATCAGGTTACTTTAACAGTATCTTAAAATGAAAATTTCCATTATCTGAGCTTATATGTTGCTCTACTACTTCTTTAGCCCAACTAAATCTAAAATCCAATTGTTGTGCATATCCGGCCGGAGGATTTTGGCATACGTACCTATAGCATCCTCAGTTAACAGTGAACCCATTTTGGTCAAAAAAACATGCATGCCAAGAAGAAAATCAGATGCATAAAATCAGCTTCATTAACAGTGAAAGAAAATGGGTATGCTAGCAGCATACTTAGTTTGGAAGTGAACCCATTTTTGGTTAAAAAATCATGCCTAAGATGGCAATCAGGTTATCTAACAGTATCTGAAAATGAAAATACCCATTATCTGAGCGTATATGTTGCTCTACTAATTCTTTAGCCCAACTAAATCTAAAACCCAATTGTTGTGCATATCCTGCCGGAGTATTTTGGCATACGTACCTATAGCATCCTCAGTTCACAGTGAACCCATTTTGGTCAAAAAAACATACCAATATGACAATCAGATGATGAAATAAGCTTCATTAACAGTAAAAGAAGATGAAAATTTCCAGTATCTAAGCATATATTTTTCTATTCATTCTTCATCCCAACTAAACCATTCATGTTAGGGAAATCAAGAAGCATAATCTGAAAAAACATCCTTTTTTTGAAAAATAAGGGAAATCAAGAGATGATACCGAAGAGAGAGAGAGAGAGCGGGGCGACGAGCACGGGGGCGTAGGAGAGAGAGAGAGAGAGCGGGGCGATCGCCGATTCACCTCCAAATAGAGAGAGGGAAGAGGAAAATCGAAAATGACGAAGGGAAGAAGGGACGATTTGAAAGGTCGAAGGCCGTCGAAGAGGACGAAGCGGCGGAGGCAAACGCGTGGGAAGTAGAGTGAGGAAGGAGGGAAATGAAGCGCCCTTTTTGGGGGGGGGGGGGGTCTGGGATAATGGCGAGCGAAGGATTAGGGTTCACGGGTTTTATCGCCGCTTATTCACCGGCGTTTCAATTAGTCACGCCGGTGAATGTGTCCGTATATTCACCGGCGTTTTAATCATAAACGCCGGTGAATAATACGATTCACCGGCGTTTCTAAATAAAACGCTGGTGAATACGAAGATTGACCGGCGTTTTAAATCGACCGCCGGTGTATAACCATCCCATCTGGTGCCCATTCCTATTCGCTCCCTACCCCGGCGCTACTAGTAAAACGCCGGGGAATATTCGCCGCTAAAACAAGTACCTTTTGTAGTGTGTGAGTTAAAAGATTGAGAGTGTGTGGGATTTTTGCTTGCAACAAGGAGAGGAGGCCGGCCACCACTAGAAGGAGGAGCTCGGTTTACTTGGGTGTGCTTGGGAGGCTTGTGTGCACGTGTTCAAGGAGGAGCATTTTCGTTGCAAGGACATTTTTCTAGGGATTGCTAGTGAATTTTTCTCTCCATACAAGGTGGGTAAATTTTCTATAAATCTAAATAGGGATATATGCTAGATTGGAATGGAAAAATGATGCATAAAAAAGGCTAATAAGAGTACACATATTAATTGAAAAATTGAGCTATAAATTGATTGGAATGTGGGTGTGCAATTGTATGTAATTAAGCATAAATGGGGATTGTTTGGTTTTAAATAAGTAAGCTATAGATGGAGATGCTTTAACTGAATTCATCAATTTGATGCTATATATGGGGAATAGTTTTTTTTTTTCCTTTGTGGTGGTTTATGTTCATTTTAGTTTCTTTGATGGATTTGAAACTATATATCTTCTTTAATTTATTGTGTTTAACGTTTAGCAATTTTTTTGTGTCTCTAGTTTTTTGGTTGTCTTCTATGTTTGATGATGTGGTTGTATGAGCTAGGTATTCTGTATGAACTAGGTATTGCTTCAGATCTTTATAACCATATGATAGTGATGAGTTGATCGAGATATTTAATCCAACAAAACTTATGAATTTAATAACTGAGGAAATAATAATAATAACAACAATAATATAAAAAAAACTAAATACTAGAATTTGTTTGATCAACTTAATGTCTACAATAGTAAGAAGAAATATTTAGTATATTGAATGTCAAGGGGAAACTTGAAAGTTGAAGTCAGTTTTCCACATTAAGTAGAAAAAGTGAAATATAGTGCCCCTACATTCAGCCTCAAAAGTTCCAGCACACTTTGCTCATTTTAGGAGGCCGTTTGATGTGGTTTGGGTATCAGATGATGATATTGATGACAAGTTAAATGCCCCTATTTAGCAATTTCAACACTAAAATTTGTATAATTTATACAGAACCTAACTTAGACAGCTTAGATTTCACTTCTTAGATTACATATTTTCTCAACTGAATTTGCTAATGATCTACACACAATCAATATAAAGGCATTCATGCGGTGATTTTTAACATGTTTTTTTGGACACTTTGAATCCAGATATCCTGGGAAGATCTTGTTAGATGTATTTCCGAAGATCAAGATTTAGTCGTGCTGAAAAGGCCTTGTCTCCTGAAGAACAAGTAGTAAAGGTAAACAATAGCTTTGTATAGTTTGACAGAAGGAAACAATTTTGTGTATGAAAATCATTTTCATCTGGTGACTTTTCTTTGGAAGTAGTTTTTTAGCTACCCCCGATGCAAGTTATGAAGAGCGATCCCGGTTCATCAGGTAAAAAGAACTTAGCCTGGATAGTTAAAATGCCATAATATCTGTTATAATTATGGTCCTAACATCATATAAAATTCTACCATATAGGTCCAATCCCGGTTCGTCAGTTAAAACTTTTTTTTCATTGTACTGATAGTTGTCTCTTTATAACACAACGGCAAGTGTTTGATCAAGACATGCTCTCTGCGGACGATTTGATGGGCGAGGCGGAAATTGATCCACAGCCAATGGTTACTGCCGCAATGGCATTTGGGGACCCTGATCTTCTCGCTGACATGCAGATAGGAAGGTGGTTGAAATCTGCAGACAATGCCCTCATTGATGATGCAATAATCAACATTGACGATGGGAAAATTAAGCATTGGTTCCTCTATCCAATTGCATAGCTGATGGGATTTCTGGTTTGGCTTGATCCTGCCTTGTCATAGTTGCATGGATGACTAGGTTGATCTCTATATTGCATAAGTCCGATAATAGCTCTCAATCTCTTGCTTGTTCTATTCTTGCACCTAGGTTGTTGGAGAGCTTGAACTACGATAAAGCAATGGAAGAGAGGGTGTTGGCTTCAGTGTCACTGATCAGTTTTTCAAGGAATCAAGGTACCATCCTTTTTTATATATTTTCATTTCGTATGTCTTTTTCCTCTTTGCTCTTATAAATGGTTGCCTGATCTGTGGTGATTCATGACTAGTAAATTATTACCTATGCTCTTTTAGTTTGTGAACAGAAGTAGGAGAACACAATACTGTTCCATTGGTCTTCTATGTATCCCTGCATCTAATGAAAGTTAAAATCATTATTTTTGAAAAGGTTTACCCTTGTTTGTAATCATTATTTTCGAAAAGGTTTCTATGTGCCCCATGTTGTATTCACATTTGTAATGTTAATTTTATAAATATTTGTTTTGAATAAATATGAATGACACTTCACCTGTGTTGTATTTCCTCCCAGGGATTCTTACCGGATTTGAACTTTAATAAAGATCCCATTTTTGATAGTTTGGAAGGAGATCAAGCACAAAGTCACACCTACAGGTGTAGAGGCAAAGAGCTAAAGATGATTAGTGTATCTGTGTATAGATACTTATAAAATTTGTAGTTTATACTACTTGTCAGATTGATCTAAATTTCAAGTTCGTTTTATTCTTTTTTTTTACCACTCATGTTCATTTTATATGACAATATTCGAATTATGTACTTGTATTCCTACAACTTGATACTCTAAACTTGGCTGGGGATATATTAAATATATTGGTTTTTTATATACTGCGTTGTTTCTTCAATTTTGAGTTGTTGATATGTTATATCTTTGAATCTTCTGATACCTGTGCATATATCTATATATAAGTATTAACAAAAAAAAAAAAAAAAAAAAAAAACCTACACCTATCGGCGTTTTAAAAAACGCTGGTATGACCTACATCGGCGTTTAAAAACGCTGGGGTAGGCCAAAATAAACGAGGCGCGCCGATGCATCCTATTTGTGTTGTAGTAATCACTACCTGTTATTTGCTCTTCCTTGTTCCCCAAAAGACCTCTATTTGTAATGCTCAACTTAATTCTGAAGCCCAGATCCCACAGGTACGTGAGTCAAAATTTTGCAATTGGATATAATTCTTATTTTCACTATTCTTTTCCACCCAGTCTATTATTGACTATTAGTATTTTGTATTTTTCACGTACGATGCACGTTTTGATAAGAGTTTGAGGATTTTTCACGTGCGATATACGTTTTAAGAAATAGTTTTGGAGTTGGACGTGCGTGTACGTAATTGGGAAAATATTTTGAAGAAAAAGCTACAATTTCTACGTACAATGTACGTATTTATAAGTAGAATTTGAGTTGTACGTGCAACATATGTGTATGTTTAGTATTAAAAAAATATTATAAAATTGTTTTGCACGTGCGTTGCATGTTTTAAATAGGTGATTTTTTTTATTTGTTTGTTTTTATTGTAATTAATAGGAGAGTTGGAATAGCATGTGCAACGCACCGATTTGTATGTTGACAAATGACAACTTCAACTCTACCATTATAATATGAGTAATGCTACATCCACTACCAATTTCACTATATTTCACTTCACTACCTTAGGTGGCACACTCCAATAGGTAGAGGAAGATAGAGTAGGTGGGGGAACTCTCTAATAGGAATGTGTCACTTAAGGTAGTGAAGAAAATGATAGTGAAATTGGTAGTGGCTAAAGCATTACTCTTATAATATTAGAGATCTTCGCATTATTGGACTCAAGGCAGCAGTGAGCTTCCTGTTTTGTTTTGGTTTTTTTTTTTTTGTATATTTTTTTTATATATATTATTATTATTATTATTAAAGCAGTGAGCTTCCTGTTATTGACTATCTTCTTACCATCTTCATATTATTGATTATACATTTATAATATACTTGTCACACCTTTGAAAATTAAGGAATGTGTTTAATGCTGCCAGCTTACTAGCTAATATAAAAAAATGACAATAAAGAAATATATACGGATGATGGATGCATCAAAACAAGCCATATTTTGTTGTTGAGAAAACTGAAGAAATAATAGACTTAGAATTAAGCCGTCAATATAATAATATTATTAAATTATTGATAATTTATATTACACAATAATGGTTACTTGGTTGGAGGCTGGCAACTATAGGGTGGCCAAGTCTCTCCTAGTCAGTTTCTCGGAAAAGGCCGTGAAGTTTTAATTTGGAACCTCAAACTAGTATATGTACATTCGGACTTCTCATTTATATTCCGTTAACTTATTCATTAATTACACTGTCACATCACATGTTACAAATTAAACAAGCACTACCAGTATTTTGGAAGTTAGTGGTTTGAGAAGGGAAAATTAAATGTGCAGAGATAATGTAAAAATATCTATATATGGATAAGTAAAAATAGGTATTCAACAAACGCTGCACTTGTGCAAAGCTATTTTTTAGCTAAGACGGTACATGAAGTGCCGTCGGAGAGGACGGACGGCACTCGAAGTACCGTCGGAGTGCACATGAAGAAAAAAATAATATATTTTAAAGACGGACGGCACATGAAGTGCCGTCGGAGAAGGGAAAAAAAAATAATAAAAAAAATTCAAAGCTGGTGGGACGGACGACACATACCGTCCAAGAGCCCAGGTGGGAAACTTTTGTCATTTTCCATTTTTCGGAAATTAAAAAACAATTCATTAATTACAAAAAATTTTCAAAATTAAAATTATGAAAACATTTCAGATATTGCAAAAAAAATTTAAAAATTGCAAAAATATTTTCAAAAATTGCAAAAAAAAATTAAAAAATACAAAAACCTCCGGACGGCACTTCAAGTGCCGTCCGAGGATTTCGGGAGCGACCAGCTTTTTGGCGATAATTAATGCGAAAAATTAATTAATTTTTCAAACGGACGGAAAATTAATTAATTTTTCAAACGGACGGCAGAAGTGCCGTCCGACGAATAAAAAATTATTTTTTTTCGTGGGACGGCACTTCAAATGCCGTCCCTCACTTATCGATAAAAGCTATATCGATTCTCATTTTTAGCAATCGACTGTAGCGATTTATGGATAAAATAAATATTTGGCAAACGAGTGCAGTACGTTCGTTTGCCAAATATCCATTTTATCGATATTTGGCAAACTATCTCTAAAAACTAGTCTGCGTTAATTTAATAATGTAAATAATACACTGAAGTTAATTGGATGCATGGTGCCAGAGTGGCCAAGGCCCTCATGATCAGTTTCTCGGAAAGTGGCTTGTATACCAAGGCTATATAAGTTATTTTTAATTATTATATACTTATTCATTAAAAATAAAAACATGAGCATTTTGTCGTCTATTTTTGCACGGAGCTTCGATGAGTGTATAGCTCTACTGTAGAGAGAAAGAATGTTTCTATATTGAGGGCTGATACCGTTTTTCAACGATCAACAACAATGCGCACAACAACAACAACAAAAAAAAAAAAAAAGAACACTTCTTAAAGCCGGAAAAATAAAAACAAAAATCGTTGATCTTTCTCTCATTTTCTTTATATTTCTAGTTCCATTCTTTCACCGGCATCCACATCTCTGATCATGGATACAATACCACACCCGACATTGGCCGCATACGTTAATTTTCAGAGTTCAAAAGTTATGCTGGTTGGTAATATTACACAAATTCAATTCCTTCAAAAAAGATTATATAAATTTAAGGCTAATTGGCTGTATAAAAATACCCAAAAATAAAGAAAACTAATTCATTGTAATTTTCTTTCGCCTAATTCAATAGTCAATTAGAAACATACAGCACCATAAACAAGTTATGAAATAGTATAATATCTTATAAATATTTTCATATTACATTTTGTAAGAAAAATAAACATATTGGATAATGAATGTGACTGCACACGATTGGCACCATAAAAGAGTTACATAACAAAGCCCACCAATTAAGAAAATCATTTAATAGTAATATTGACCACCATAAAAGAAGCTAAAATAACTTTGACCACCATGTTTTCTTAAAAAAGGAAAACACTGACCACCATCTACAACCTTCAAAAAAAGCTAAGATTGAATTTGATGATTTGGAGTTTGATGCTGGTGATGCATAACACTCTGTAATAGACTTGGGTTTTAGTCCTTTGGGTATGTGGGTCTGTTTTTGCTTTGCAGTACTTAACTTGGTTGTTCATTTTGATGATCTGTAATTATGGAGGAAGAATGTGAACCCTTATTTTGTTGGCTGAGATTTATCTCATCTATTTTAACAATAAATAAATAAAATAAAAATGACCACCAGAAACAAGGTCTGCAATAATAAAATCTCTTATGAATGTTTTCATACGATTTAGTTGGGTAACTGATTATAAAATTTAATATAATCAATGGAAAAAAACACTTTTTCTTTAAAGAACAAAAGAATTAAAAAAAATAAATTGCTACACTGTCTTTACATCATCATCCTAATCATCCAAAACTCTTTCTTCCACAGCAAGATGACTAAGGAGTGTACTTTACGAGCAAATTAATTTGAGCATGTACTCGTAGTCCAACCTCCTCATAACTTGTTATTGTACCAAAAGACACCCTTTCGTCCATTCTCCTCCTCTACATACAAGCATTCCTTGGTCTCCCGCCAAATTGCTTTAAGAACTGGAGTCGAATCAAATTTATAATAATCCCCCAATACCACCTTCAGTGCCTTAGTCGCCTCTTTTCCGTGATAATGTGGAAGTGTGGAGAACAAATGGTGCACGATATGCGTTGTTCCACAATTGTGAAACCTCCAATTCATAACCCTCCCATAATCCCTATCCACTGTGGACAACGCCCCCCTCAACCAGTCCCACTCCATCGAGTCATAGTGTGGCAACTCAGCATGTGTATGTTGCAAAAAAGTAATCAAAACTAAACAACCTCCCATAATCATCAAGGGCACTCCATAAATCATAACAATCCAACCGAAGGAATAGGCAACAGACAATCGATAGAGTGCATAGCAGACTGCAAGAATACCAGCATCAGATGCAAAGACTAAACTACGTTGGTTACCAGTGAATATGGGTCCGTACGGATCGAAGTGACTAGTGAAGCGAGGGTAGTTTCGACCAGAAGCATTGATGGCAAGATAGAGTGGCCAGCCTACGGTTAGGCAGAGGGAGATGTAGATGAAGCGACCAATTGGGTTGTCGAGGTAGGGAGCGAACCAGGGTAAGGATGACTTGAGTTGTGGGAGAAAGACTTCATCGCGTTCTAGGGATCCGGTATTGGAGTGGTGATGACGGTGGCTTATTTTCCAGGAGTAGTAGGGAACTAGAAGGAAAGAGTGGATGATGAAGCCAAGTATGTCATCAAGGAGTTGGTAATCAGAGAATGCATGGTGGCCTAATTCATGGCCGAGGATCCAAAGGCCAGCCAAAGTAAGGCCTTGTGGAATCCAGTAGAAGAGGGACCAAGAAAGAAAGGAGTATGGGTAAGTTAAATGGCTGGGGAGGTGGTAGATAGCAATATAGAGTAGAGCGGAGCAAAGGGAAAGATCAGAGAGGAGGTAGAAGAGGGAGCGAGGGAGAGAGCGGCGAAAGCAGTGGGGAGGGATGGCTTTTTTGAGTTGGGAAAGGGTGAATGGAGGTTTTGTGGTGGGTACGCGACCATTGTGACGAGGAGTGATGGGGTGTGAAGAGAATACTTCTGCAGAGGCAACCATTGTTGGCAAGCTTAGCCTTTTTTGCTTTGTTCTAGCTAGCTGTAGAAATCTAAAACCACGAGGGATCTTGATTAAATTCTCACCACTCTTCTCTACTAATTAATATTCACTACTTGCTGTTTGCTCTTCCTTGTTCTATATCTCTCTGTGTTGCTAAATGACCTCTATTTATAATGCTCAACTTTATCGTGAAGCTGCATGCGTTCCAAAAAAAAAATAAAGGAAACAAAACAAAATTTTTGATACACGTGCTGGTCAAAGTTTTGCTAAGTTATTATGTAGTCAATGATTTTGGGCGTTTATGAAAAAATACAAATGCTCGTACCTTTTAATATAATTTTTTTTGGGGAAGGAAATTCCTTTGAATATTTAAGGTCCAAATTAACGTTCTTATTTTGGAAGTTGGTGGTTTGA
The DNA here is from genome assembly GCA_017893485.1 of Hemerocallis citrina. Lineage (NCBI taxonomy): Eukaryota > Viridiplantae > Streptophyta > Magnoliopsida > Asparagales > Asphodelaceae > Hemerocallis > Hemerocallis citrina. Next base: position 43,589,388 of record CM030361.1, read on the forward strand.
CAAAGAAAAATTAAAAGACTAGTCTGCGTTAATTTAATAATGTAAATAATACACTGAAGTTAATTGGAAGCATGGTGCTAGAGTGGCCAATGCCCTCACGATCAGTTTCTCGGAAAGTGGCTTGTATGCCAAGGCTATATATATAAGTTATTTTTAATTATTATATACTTGTTCATTTGCTTAAGACTAGCTCGGTCTTGGAGAACATAATAGAGTCAGTCCACTCTAGTAGCTAGATAAAAAAAAGTATCACGCATGATCCTAGTATATGAATATAAGCAAAGGGAGAACCAAACGATCGACCACATATAGAGTTCATGCATGAAGCTGATAGGCTTATACTACTTACTAGATGAAGAACAGGGATCCCTATTTAAATACACTACATTTGGCCAAACAAAACATCCCACTTAGCCTTTTTCAAAATAAATAAATAAATGAATAATTAACATCCCACTTAGCTTAGGAGAGTTCATTGCATGAATTATGTTCCATTATGTCAGCAGATTGTTTTCTGTATGAAGATTAAAGTTCTATACACACTACAAAAGATACTGCTTTTACCGGCGATTATTCCCCGGCGTTTTACTAGTAGCGCCGGGGTAGGGAGCGAGTAGGAATTGGGCACCAGATGGGATGGTCATACACCGGCAGTCGATTTAAAACGCCGGCGTATGTTAGTATTCACCGGCGATTTACCTAAACACGCCGGTGAAGTTTATTATTCACCGGCGTTTTTTATTATAAACGCCGGCGAATATACGGACACATTCACCGGCGTTTCCAATTAAAACGCCGGTGAATAACTGGGAATAAAACCCGCGAACCCTAATCTTTCGCTCGCCATTTTCCCATTACCCAAAAAAAAAAAAGGAAAGAGGCGCTTTTGTTTCCCTCCTTCCTCGCTCTACTTCCCGCGCGTTTGCCTCCGCCGCTTCGTCCTCTTCGACGGCCTTCGACCATTCGAAATCGTCCCTTATTCCCTTCGTCCTTTTCGATTTCCTTCTTCCCTCTCTCTATTTGGAGGTGAATCGGCGGTCGCCCCCTCTCTCTCTCTCTCCTACGCCCCCGCCCTCGTCGCCCCGCTCCCTCTCTCTCTCTTCGGTATGATCTCTTGATTTTCCTTATTTTTCAAAAAAAGGCAGCTTTTTTCAGTTTATTCATTTCGATTTCCTTAGCATGAACGGTTTAGTTGAGATGAAGAATTAATAGAAAAATATATGCTTAGATAATGGAAATTTTCATCTTATTTTACTCTTAATGAAGCTGATTTCATGCATCTGATTGTCTTCATGGCATGTTTGTTTTTTTACCCAAAATGAGTTCACTGTGAACTGAGGATGCTCTAGGTACGTATGCCAATATCCTCCGGCCGGATATGCACAACAATTGAATTTTAGATTTAGTTGGGCACAGTGAATTAGTAGAGCCACATATAAGCTCAGTTAATGGGAAATTTTCATTTTCAGATACTGTTAAAGTAACCTGATTGCAATCTTTGGCATGGTTTTTTAACACAAAATGGGTTCACTTCCAAACTAAGTATGCTGCATAGCATACCCGTTTTCTTTCACTGTTAATGAAGCTGATTTCATGCATCTGATTGTCTTCTTGGCATGCATGTTTTTTTACCCAAAATGGGTTCACTGTGAACTGAGGATGCTATAGGTACGTATGTCAAAATCCTCCGGCCGGATATGCATAACAATTGGATTTTAGATTTAGTTGGGCTAAAGAAGTAGTAGAGCAACATATAAGCTCAGATAATGGGAAATTTTCATTTTCAGATACTGTTAAAATAACCGGATTGCAATCTTTGGCATGGTTTTTTAACACAAAATGGGTTCACTTCCAAACTAAGTATGCTGCATAGCATCCCCAGTTTCTATAGGTTCACTTCCAGACTAAGTGAACTGAGGATGCTATAGGTACGTATGCCAAAATCCTCCGGATACGCACAACAATTGGGTTTTAGATTTAGTTGGGTTGAAGAAGTAGTATAGCAACATATAAGCTCTGATAATGGAAAATTTATCATTTTCAAATACTGTTAAAGTAACCTGATTGTCAATCTTTGGCATGGTTTTTTATACGAAAATGGGTTAACTTCCAATCTAAGTATGCTGCTAGCATCCCCATTTTCTTTTTTTGTTGTTAGTGAAGCTTATTTTCATGCATCTGATTGTCATTTTGGCATGTTTTTTTTACCAAAATGGGTTCACTGTGAACTGAGGATGGTATAGGTACGTATGCCAAAATCCTCCGGCCGGATATGCGGCTACAATTGGGTTTTAGATTTAGTTGGGCTGAAGAAGTAGTAGAGCAACATATAAGCTCAGATAATGGGAAATTTTTCATTTTCAGATACTGTTAAAGTAACCTGACTGCAATCCTTGGCATGGTTTTTTAACAAAATGGGTTCACTTCCAAACTAAGTATGCTGCATAGCATCCCCAGTTTCTTTCACTGTTAATGAATTGAAGCTTATCCCATGCATCTGATTGTCATTTTGGCATGTTTTTTTGACTAAAATGGGTTCACTGTGAACTGAGGATGCTATAGCTCTATGCCAAAATCCTCCGGCTATGTACAACAATTGGTTCAGTCTGCAAAATATATGCTTACATACTAGACATTTTAATTTTTCTTTTACTGTTTCTTTTGTTTATTATTATTATTATTATTATTATTATTATTATTATTATTATTATTATTATGAGATAAGTGATTATTAGTAGTCATGAACAGAATAGTTCATGAGTCATCAGATCTTCTTGTTACCGTAGTTACAGCACGACGCGCTCATTATTCGGCCGATTCCTCTTCATCAGCAAAATACCCTTTACCATCATCATCTCCTTGAACGGAAAGCCAAATACAGGGGAGACTATAGTCGATTTTTTTTTATGCTCGAACACAGGGTGTGCTATAAAATACCGTCTAAGGTGGTTGTGATCATTTCCACAAAAGGTCGTTTAGGGTTTGGTGAATAGAGTAGATTGTATTAAGATGTAGTTTTTTTTTGTACATTTTTTGGAGCCACAATTTCTTTATTTTACAGTTAAAGATTATATCGTTTATTTATTTATTTTGTCCATGATAGTTCCTGGACCGAAAGGTCCTGGAAATGATATAGATGTGTACTTACAACCGTTAATAGATGAACTTCAGAAGTTGTGGGTGGGTGTTCCAACCTATGATGCTGTGGCTAAAGAAACATTTTCTCTTCGTGCCGTGTTGTCTTGGACAATCAATGATTTTCCAGCATATGCAAATTTATCTGGATATAGTACTAAAAGACGTTATGCATGTCCATATTGTGCTGACCAAACTAGTTCAAGGTGGTTGTACAATGGCAGAAAGTTCTGCTATATGGGTCATAGGAGATGGTTGCCTGACACACATATATTTTGGGCAGAGGCAGCGACATTTGATGGCACCGACGAGTGGGAACATGCTCCTGGGTCTTCCTCTGGTTCAGATATTTTGAGGCGGGTAGATGGTCATCAATTCAAATATGGAAAGGAACCAGAAGTCAGGACAAAGGGCAAGAAAAGGGCAAGGCCGGAGCAAGATGAGGAGACCGATCTATATGGCGAGGATGAGGATCAAAACTTGACGAGTTTAGGTGCATGGAAGAAGAAGAGTATTTTCTTCAAGTTGCCGTATTGGGAATTCAACTTACTGAGACATAATTTAGATGTGATGCATATCGGAAAAAATATTGGTGAGAATTGTATAGGAACAGTTATGGGAGATGATCGGAAGACAAAGGACAATCTCAAGAGCCGACTTGATTTGAAGTCAATGGGCATCCGACATGAGTTGCACCCAGAAGAATTGCCGAACGGGAAAGTGCTCCTACCTCCTGCAATCTATTCAATGTCAAAATCGGAGTTGGAGTTATTTTGCAAAGTACTACTTGAACTTAAAGTCCCCGATGGATATTCTTCTAACATGGCAAAATGTGTCAACTTTAAAGAGAAGAGGCTTCAGGGTCTAAAGTCACACGACTACCACATCCTAATGCAGGATCTCCTTCCTGTGGCCCTAAGGTCTTCAATGTGTGAGCAAGTCACTACTGTCCTGAAAGATCTTTGTAGCATATATAAAGGTATTTGCTCAAGAATGCTTCGTGTTGAAGATCTGGACCAATTGGAGCAGCAGGCGACATTGACACTTAGTAAAATGGAGATGATATTTCCTCCATCGTTTTTCACTATTATGATTCACTTGATAATCCACCTTGCTGGTGAAGCCAGAATCGGTGGTCCTGTTAACTGTCGGTGGATGTACCCCATTGAGAGGTAAAATAATTCGTTCATCTTGCGAAATTGAATTTTCAAAAGCTCATTTCTTTTAATCCCCTAATCCGCTCTAGTTTATTAATTGTACATGTTCAGGTACCTATACCGGCTAAAGGGTTATGTGAAAAATAGAGCATATCCTGAAGGGTCAATAGCCCAGGGATATCTATCAGAGGAGTGCTCACATTTTTTTTCCAGGTATTTGCCTGGTGTGGAGACATCTTCCAGCAGACCACGTAGAAATCCAGACATTTCCAACCTTGATGGTGCACAATATCTTTTTGATACCGCTGGCACCACTGTTGGTAAAGTTGATGCATTTGAGCTCGATAGCTTAGCGTGGGAACAGGCACATCGATATGTGCTAGACCATCATGCATCAGTGGAACCATTTCGAAAGTAAGTTGCTTTTGAATGTAAATCGAATACAGTGAAAACCGCGGAGTTCGATATTTTTGATACTTTTGTTATTCCTAATTTCAATTGCTTGTTATTTAGCGAATTTGTCAGGGACATCAAACGAAGGGCTAGACCAAGAAGACTACCACCACGTGAACAAAACAAGCTGATGAATGAAAAATTTCATAAGTGGTTTGAATCTCATATAGGTGAATTAAAGTTATGCAAGTTAATCTTTATTATATCTACATTTTCTATGGTGTTGATACGATTTGCGCAAAATTAATAGGTACATTCTTTGGGTCCTGAAGGTGCGTCATCTGAAATACAAGTACTTGCCAAAGGTCCCTATCAGATGGTCAAAAGATACGGAGGATACATATTCAATGGTTTTAGATTTCGTACTAAGGATCGTGAATCTAATTTGAAGTCTCAAAATAGTGGAATGGTAGTGACGTCTAAGACTAGAAGTTATGCTTCCAAATCGGACACGAGGCCTGTAGATGGGGATCTCGACTACTATGGAGTGCTCACGGATATCATTGAGTTGAATTATTTTGGCCATTTCCGTGTTGTCTTATTTCGTGGGGATTGGGCTGAGTTTGATAGGAATTTTGCTAACAACAAGGACAAGCTTGGCTTCACAGTTGTAAACTTCTCAAAATTGATTCACATCGGTACACACATTAGCCATGAGCCATTTGTGTTTCCATCCCAAGTGCAACAAGTGTTCTACATTGAAGATCCAACCCTGCCAAAATCGTATGTGGCTATCCCTATGCAACCAAGAGATGTATTCCAACTGGGCGATACTTCAGACGATGAAGACGGTGAAGACATGAACAGTTACATTGCTTCTGAGTTTTCTGTGTTTGATGTAAACACAACCGATGTTGGAATTTGCGGGACTTGGCTCCGCAAGGATGGAGAAGAGGGCGATGTACTGGAAGATGTCGTATTGTAGTTTACATGATTTTCAATTGAGTTTATTATATGTCTGTAATTTTATGTCTTAAATCTTGTTGTAATATTATGTCTGTAATTTCGAATATGTTCATTGTGAATTTAATACACTGGTTTAATTATCTTTCTATTTTCTACTGCTTGGTATTATTTACATTAAACTATGCTTAGTGTCATTTGAACCAAACTATCGTTGTCATTTGAACCAAACTATCATTTGAACCAAGTTATCGAATCCTTGACAGGTACAACATGCCGAGGCGTGAAAAGAGGGTAAATATAAATGATGGCAACGAGAGCCATGGGGATGAGCAGCCACTAAATAATAGTGGCAGGCAAACATATGAGAGTGAGGGTAGCACGCTGCCCACCGTCAAAAAACATCGGTAAGTCTTAAAATTGGTATTTTTAAAGAGATTATGTTACTTGAATGCATGAAAGACACATGCTAGTGTTTGTGAGTCTGCATTGTGGCTGTCGTCTATAAGCATTTCGTCTATGTTTCTTAAGTGGGCTGTGATTAGAAAGAAAGGGCTGGAGTGGAGATCTGGAAATCCAAAATAGAGACATCTCGTTTATTATAATCTACACTTATTGTTGGACCAACCCCATCTTGCTGTTGTTGCTGATGTCTCTTTGTGTGCGTGTGTTGAAGAGAATGAAGGGATGAGAGAGGGATGAGAAAAATGCCGCTATGTTAGCCTGGTGTATCCTCATTCTCTACCATCCCTCTTTCTGGCTCCATATATGGCTTCTATATTAAATTGGTTTCCTTCCACGATGACAGTCCGTAATACTACACTTGATATGAGCCCATGTTCATAGCTGCATCCTATTGCATACTCACAAACAACTAATACTTGTCGGCCTTGCATCGTATGCCCAACCCCATTTTGGCACATAACCTGGTATAGATGACATTGTATGACCTGCAAACAAGGATTGTTCAGTCGTGTTGTTGTACTGATTTGGAGGAGGTGAAAATGGGACCATAAAATAGCCTAAGAAGACCATCAGGTTTGTGAAATAAGTTTCACTAACAGTGAAAGAAACTGGGGATGCTATGCAGCATACTTAGTTTGGAAGTAGTCCCATTTTGTGTTAAAAAAACCATGCCAAAGATTGCAATCAGATGCATGAAATCAGCTTCTTTAACAGTATCTGAAAATGAAAATTTTTCATAATCTGAGCATATATGTTTCTTTAACAGTGACTGTGAACAATTGTTCTTAATTGGGCTGTGATTAGAAAGAGACGAGTTGGAGTGGAGATCTGGAAACCCATATAGAGACATCTTGTTCATAATAATTTATTATTGTTGTTGTTCTTGTCGCTCTTGCTGTTGTTGCTGATGTCTCTATGTGTTCGTGTGCTGAAGGGAAAGAAGGGATGAGAGAGAGATGAGGAAAATGCCGCTATGTTAGCCTGGTGTATCCTCATTCTCTACCATTCCTCTTTCTGGCTTCTATATTTGGTTTCCTTCCACGATGACAATTCCAGTTAAAACTACACTTGCTATGAGCCCTATTCGTATTTTCTTCCATGAAGAATTGATCTATGACTACAATCTCCATTCAAAACCCAATTGTTCACTCAAACATGCCCCTTGTATCTGAACTCAAACATCACATTAATAAACATCTTTTCTAATAATGGCTACACTTGTGGAAGCTCTCTCTAAGCCTCAATTCTTCAAGGTTTTGTTGCCTACTTCTTTACAGAAGCTGGTACTCTATTCTTCTTTAAAGAGAGGAGAATAGAGTACCAACTTCTGTAAAGAAGTAGGCAACAAAACCTTGAAGAATTGAGGCTTAGAGAGAGCTTCCACAAGTGTAGCCATTATTAGAAAAGATGTTTATTAATGTCATGTTTGAGTTCAGAAACAAGGGGCATGTTTGAGTGAACAATTTTCCAAACCAGCTTCACTAACAGTGAAAGAAACTGGGGATGCTATGCAGCCTACTTAGTTTCTTTAACAGTGACTGAAAATTTCCATAATCTGAGCATATAAATTTTTCATAATCTGAGCATATATGTTTCTTTAACAGTGACTGTGAACAATTGTTCTTAATTGGGCTGTGATTAGAAAGAGACGAGTTGGAGTGGAGATCTGGAAACCCATATAGAGACATCTTGTTCATAATAATTTATTATTGTTGTTGTTCTTGTCACTCTTGCTGTTGTTGCTGATGTCTCTATGTGTTCGTGTGTTGAAGGGAAAGAAGGGATGAGAGAGAGATGAGGAAAATGCCGCTATGTTAGCCTGGTGTATCCTCATTCTCTACCATTCCTCTTTCTGGCTTCTATATTTGGTTTCCTTCCACGATGACAATTCCAGTTAAAACTACACTTGCTATGAGCCCTATTCGTATTTTTCTTCCATGAACTGAGGATGGTATATAGGTACGTATGCCAAAATCCTCCGGCCGGATATGCACAACACTTGGGTTTTGCGATATAGTTGGGCTAAAAAAGTAGTAGAGCCACATATAAGCTCAGTTAATGGAGAAATTTTCATTTTCAGATACTGTCAATGTAACCTGATTGCAATCTTTGGCATGGTTTTTTTAACGCAAAATGGGTTCACTTCCAAAATGAGTATGCTGCATAGCATCCCCAGTTTCTTTCACTGTTAGTGAAGCTTATTTCACAAACCTGATGGTCTTCTTAAGCTATTTTATGGTCCCATTTTCACTAACTGTTAGTGAAGCTGATTTCAAGCACCTGATTGTCTTCTTGGCATGTATGTTTTTATACCAAAAATGGGTTCCCTGTGGTCATCAGATATTATATAGGTACGTATGCCAAAATCCTCCGGCCGGATATGCACAACACTTGGGTTTTGCGATATGGTTGGGCTAAAAAAGTAGTAGAGCAACATATAAGCTCAGATGATGGAGAAATTTTCATTTTCAAATACTGTCAATGTAACCGGTTTTTTTAACACAAAATGGGTTCACTTCCAAAATAAGTATGCTGCATAGCATCCCCAGTTTCTTTCACTGTTAGTGAAGCTTACTTCACAAACCTGATGGTCTTCTTAAGCTATTTTATGGTCCCATTTTCACTAACTGTTAGTGAACCTGATTTCAAGCACCTGATTGTCTTCTTGGCATGTATGTTTTTATACCAAAAATGGGTTCACTGTGAACTGAGGATATTGTATAGGTACGTATGCCAAAATTCTCCGGCCGGATATGCACAACACTTGGGTTTTGCGATATAGTTGGGCTAAAAAAGTAGTAGAGCGACATATAAGCTCAGATAATGGAGAAATTTTCATTTTCAGACACTGTCAATGTAACCTGCTTGCAATCTTTGGCATGGTTTTTTTAACACAAAATGGGTTCACTTCCAAAATGAGTATGCTGCATAGGATCCCCAGTTTCTTTCACTGTTAGTGAAGCTTATTTCACAAACCTGATGGTCTTCTTAAGCTATTTTATGGTCCCATTTTCACTAACTGTTAGTGAAGCTGTTTTCAAGCACCTGATTGTCTTCTTGGCATGTATGTTTTTATACCAAAAATGGGTTCACTGTGAACTGAGGATATTGTATAGGTACGTATGCCAAAATTCTCCGGCCGGATATGCACAACACTTGGGTTTTGCGATATAGTTGGGCTAAAAAAGTAGTAGAGCAACATATAAGCTCAGATAATGGAGAAATTTTCAATTTCAGACACTGTCAATGTAACCTGCTTGCAATCTTTGGCATGGTTTTTTTAACACAAAATGGGTTAACTTCCAAAATGAGTATGCTGCATAGCATCCCCAGTTTCTTTCACTGTTAGTGAAGCTTACTTCACAAACCTGATGGTCTTCTTAAGCTATTTTATGGTCCCATTTTCACTAACTGTTAGTGAACCTGATTTCAAGCACCTGATTGTCTTCTTGGCATGTATGTTTTTATACCAAAAATGGGTTCACTGTGAACTGAGGATATTGTATAGGTACGTATGCCAAAATTCTCCGGCCGGATATGCACAACACTTGGGTTTTGCGATATAGTTGGGCTAAAAAAGTAGTAGAGCAACATATAAGCTCAGATAATGGAGAAATTTTCATTTTCAGACACTGTCAATGTAACCTGCTTGCAATCTTTGGCATGGTTTTTTTAACACAAAATGGGTTCACTTCCAAAATGAGTATGCTGCATAGCATCCCCAGTTTCTTTCACTGTTAGTGAAGCTTACTTCATAAACCTGATGGTCTTCTTAAGCTATTTTATGGTCCCATTTTCACTAACTGTTAGTGAACCTGATTTCAAGCACCTGATTGTCTTCTTGGCATGTATGTTTTTATACCAAAAATGGGTTCACTGTGAACTGAGGATATTGTATAGGTACGTATGCCAAAATTCTCCGGCCGGATATGCACAACACTTGGGTTTTGCGATATAGTTGGGCTAAAAAAGTAGTAGAGCAACATATAAGCTCAGATAATGGAGAAATTTTCATTTTCAGATACTGTCAATGTAACCTGCTTGCAATCTTTGGCATGGTTTTTTTAACACAAAATGGGTTCACTTCCAAAATGAGTATGCTGCATAGCATCCCCAGTTTCTTTCACTGTTAGTGAAGCTTACTTCACAAACCTGATGGTCTTCTTAAGCTATTTTATGGTCCCATTTTCACTAACTGTTAGTGAACCTGATTTCAAGCACCTGATTGTCTTCTTGGCATGTATGTTTTATACCAAAAATGGGTTCACTGTGAACTGAGGATATTATATAGGTAAGTATGCCAACGGCCTCCGGCCGGATATGCACAACACTTGGGTTTTGCGATATAGTTGGGCTAAAAAAGTAGTAGAGCAACATATAAGCTCAGATAATGGAGATATTTTCATTTTCAGATACTGTCAATGTAACCTGATTGTTTAACACAAAATGGGTTCACTTCCAAACTAAGTATGCTGCATAGCATCCCGAGTTTCTTCTTTTGTTGTTAGTGAAGCTTATTTTCATGCATCTGATTGTGATCTTGGCATGTTTTTTTGACCAAAACGGGTTTACTGTGAACTGAGGATGCTATAGGTACGTATGCCAAAATCCTCCGGATACGCACAACAATTGGGTTTTAGATTTAGTTGGGCACAGTGAATTAGTGGAGCAACATATAAGCTCAGTTAATGGAAATTTTCATTTTCAGATACTATTAATGAAGCTGATTGCCATCTTTGGCATGATTTTTTAACAAAAAATGGGTTCACTTCCAAACTAAGTATGCTGCTAGCATCCTCATTTTCTTTCACTGTTAATGAAGCGTATTTCATTAAGATCCAGGATGGCAAATTTTGACTGGGCTATGATTGGATTGTTTAGTGGATGTTGTCTATGTTCTTAATTGGGCTGTGATTAGAAAGAGTGGGCTCGAGTGGAGATCTGGAAACCCATATAGAGACATCTTGTTCATAATAATTTATTATTATTGTTGTTCTTGTCGCTCTTAAGGTGGTTGCTGATGTCTCCTTCTGTTCGTGTGCTGAAGGGAAATAAGGGATGAGAGAGAGATGAGGAAAATGCCGCTATGGTAGCCTGGTGTATCCAAAGTCTCTACCTTTCTTCTTTCTGTTTCCATTTCTGGCTTCTATATATATTTGGTTTCCTTCCACGATGACAGTTCCCTAAAAATACACTTGATATGAGCCCTATCTTATTTTTCTTATTTTTCTTATATTTGGTTTCCGTCCACGATGACAGTTTCATGGATTGTCTGAACAATCCATGAAGGACATGCTTAGATACTGAATTTTCATTTGTTTTATTGTTTTAGATAGTGGATATTCCCAATCAGAGGAGAATATAAAGGTTTCAAGTTAGATACTGAATTTTCATTTGTTTTGTTATTTTAGATATATTTAAAAACAAAATTAAGTACGGAATTTTTAGCATTGCAATGTAATTATTTTACCTCTGTATATATCATTAACAATTCCATTTGCAGTTGGCACTTTGATCTTATAATTCGAGATACAGGTAGTTCTTTTTGCAATTTCAAAAAATATGTATATTCTGTATTGTGATCTACTGTTCAATTAAACTATTGTTTTTTTTTCACAGAGCGGTCGTCAAGATGAAGAAAATTCTGATGATCAGAGCTGAAGCTACTCGAGGGGTATGAATCTGCGGTCCTCCTTGCTGTTCTTACGTCCTCCTTGCTGTATGGTTGTTGTTCTTATGTCCTCCTCCTTGCTGTTGTTATGTCAGACTGGTTTTTTTTATGAGAGTTATGTCATACTTTGAATTTGGGATATTTTGGATATTTGTCAGACTGGTTTGTTTGGATATTTTGGATGTTAGTCTCTATATTAATTTGTTAATTATGACACTGTTAATTAATCAATGAATTTGGACGTTGATATGACACGTGTGAAACTTGATTATCTTTAATTATTCTTGTGTTTGGTTGTGGTTTGCGCAGTAGTATGCAACGAAATTGATTGAATCAGTTGTGAGAATTAGTTTACAGGTTTTGTAAATGAAACTATGAATTGAAATCGAACGGAAAAGCGGAGTATCGAAAATAAACGGGTATAGCCAGAACGGCGTTTTAAAAAACGGCGGTCTATATAATTTAATTGTTGGAGTGTGCGATACACCGGCGTTTCAACGCACGCCGTCGAAAGTTTTCAGCTGTAACGGCACAGGCGTACACCGGCGTTTTATAAACGCCGGCGTATATAACTACACCGGCGTTTTTTAGTCGTGCTGGTGTTCGTAAACAGGGAAAAGCAGGCGCTCATAAACGCACATACACCGGCGTTTCTTGACCGCCGGTATACTTTCGATCTACACCGGCGTTTTCATATACGCCGGTGAATGGATAAATACCGGCAGTTTACGACCGCCGGTGTATGTATATAGGTGCACAAGAACGGCACCCAGAGACCGATATACACCGGCGTTTTATGACCGCTGGTGTAGTCCTAACATTTACCGGCGTCCACCAAAAACGCCGGTGTAGACCCCTTCCTTTCAGCGATGCCCGCTTCGGCGACAGTTGGACCGGCGCTATTGTAAACGCCGGTGAAAGTTTCACCGGCGTAAAAAAACGCCGGTATAGACGTAAAAAAGCGCCGGGAAAGCTACTTTCTTTTGTAGTGACAATTTTTTGAGAGAAAGAGAAAATTAAGGTTATATACAATGTAAGCATATAGTTTGAGTGCAATGATTAAGAAATTGTACATATGTGAATTAAAGTATATATATATATATATATATACTAGATTTTCCCGTAGTCACGTGCCTACGGCACGTCTTCAGAACGATACAGCCTATGAGAAAACTTGTAAACAGTAAATCAACAATTATGTAGCTCAAGTTTGAATAGTAGAAAAAAATTAGTTGTAAATAAAAGTCCATGTTTCCATATA